>JAJOZX010006463.1:0-252115 GCA_023014485.1 Bathynomus jamesi | reverse complement strand
TTTCTTAGTGTTTTATTACCATTTAGTTTCCTGAGAATTTGTCTGTGCCTTTGCAGACAAAAATGGAACAGCCCGCTTGTGTTATTGCACTCTGTAGTCGAATAATGAATGACCTTTGAGATGCAGTACAAAGGCGCTTTCACTTCAGCCATAATAAATATGTTGTGGATGAGTACCTACTGTATATCGATAGAAATTCTATTATATTTTTAATATATATAATTATATATAATAATTATTATATTATATATATATATATTATATATATATACTATATATATATATATAATACTATATATATCTCATATATAGATAATATATATATTATATATATATATATTATATATATATACTCATTTCAATCATCTGAATTACATTTTTATTTAGTTAACCCGCAGAAATAAGAGATGAGAGTGTTTTTCAAAAGAATAACAGCACTATTCAAATGCTTTATATACACACTCAGAGCTGAGCATTTTTAGTTTTAGTTTCCATTGTAAAAAAGCAGCCAGTAAAATTGTAATGACAAGATTCTAATAGAATCTTGTTAAAATATTCTATCTGAAAATGTTTATTGAATTATAAAAGCACCGCGTACACGCTTCAGTGAAACTATATTTTTTTTCATATTATTTCTCATACTAAATTTACAATAATTTTAAAATACCATGTTATGAATAGCGTACCGTAAAGAATAGTTGTACAACTCTGCATACAGAGGGTTACAGAAGTAATACACACCCGATAATTTGTCCTCAAGAATAAATGAGGGGTCGCGCGTCTTAAGATACTTAAGCGCCACCACAGGCGATAAAGTGTTTTTGATGGATATCACTATTTTCACCCTTCCTCTATCGCGTGGTTTGGGTTATAATGACCTTACGACACTAGCAGTATGGTTGAAAACCTTATGAAGCGAACTACTTTTTTCACCTCTATCGCCAGCCAAAAGTTCACCCAAAGTTCGGCATAATAAGAAAACCAAAAATTAAAAATATATACAGGGTGTACATAAAGTCAAGATCTATTTTTGTGAAGCACTTGGAAATTATATGGAATTCAATCATAAATGATAAGTGGTACACATTTATTAAATAATTAAGAGTAGGATTCGACGTGACGCCCATCAGTATCCTGCACAGCTCAAATCGTTCCGCAGCATTTCTAAACACATTCTGGAGCATTTGTGGGGTTATGTTATCTGCAGCAGTTCGTATACGTGTACGTAAGTTTTCAAGACTCGTAATCTTCGTCTGATAGACGTGCGATTTGATAAAGCCCCATGCAAAGAAATCTAAAGGGGTTAAATCTGGTGATCTCGCTGGCCAAGGTCTGTTGCTTCCGCGTCCGATCCAGCGATTTGGAAAACGTCCATTTAGATAATCCTGAACAATTTTGGCATAGTGACAAGGAGCACCATCATGTTGATAGACGACGGTACTAACAATCCTATCCCCGTCGTCTATCAACAGATGGTGCTCCTTGTCACTATGCCAAAATTGTTCAGGATTATCTAAATGGACGTTTTCCAAATCGCTGGATCGGACGCGGAAGCAACCAAAGACCTTGGCCAGCGAGATCACCAGATTTAACCCCTTTAGATTTCTTTGCATGGGCTTTATCAAATCGCACGTCTATCAGACGAAGATTACGAGTCTTGAAAACTTACGTACACGTATACGAACTGCTGCAGATAACATAACCCCGCAAATGCTCCAGAATGTGTTTAGAAATGCTGCGGAAGGATTTCAGCTGTGCAGGGATACAGAATCAAATGAAACTTGATCTACTCGTAACTCGATACAGTTTTGCCAGTGTACCTAACTCTGCGAGGCAGCCGAGAGATTAATGGCTACATGGTCTAAATCAGTGAGTTAGGTTAAAAAATACCATGAGTCATCCACGCATTATGAAGTCAGTATGTAACCTAACACCTTATCCCCCCCAGAAGCAGCAACAAATCGCTTAGGTAATACTAAAGCGATTTGCTTTTGTCGGGGATATAAATAGAATATGACTCATCATGGAGAAATGAAAATTTGAAATTTTTGTTTTATTTCTTTATTGTTTATACCATACAGCTTAACATAAATACAATTCGATTAACATATGTAAATGCATACTCATTTTTTTGAGATCCGTCAGGTGTATATTTACCAACATAAATACGACCTAATGGTTTAGATAAATCATTCGTTGATATCTTAATTAAAGTATTAGGGAATTGGGCAGTAACCTGTTCACCTAATTCACACACCTGCTTAAGTCTACGATAAATTCTAAACTCTTTAAAAGGTGAGTACCACTTTGTTCTTGGATGATGCATTACTTGCTCTGCACTATGAGTGGAGTCAAGATTAGGTTCAAACAAAACACAATGTGGAACAATTAAATATGGAGATGGTGATATCCCTACATTAGGTCCCTCTATCCTTTCCCTACCCTCCTTCTTACGACTTAATGAATGTTCATAATTAATAACATATCCAGACATATTCAGTTCTGGAATACTATGAAATGATACACCTGTTACTTGATAATAATTAAATTTTAAAATGGTAGATTTAGCCTCATTAGTTAAAGATCCAAACACAAGGTATAATATCCATCTGCATTAACATCAAAAGTATTTTAGACAAATAAACAAATTTCATTGAAGCTTTAAATATCTTCTCCTTTGAACGCCTTCTAACAATCGTTCGAGGAAAAGTCCGAACAAACTTCCTCCTTCGATTATGATGACGAAAGTAACCACGACGATACATCTTGAACAGTAATTAATACACGTCAATCCGAAGCAAATGCAATGAAGAGAATGAAGTTTAAACAATTTGGGTCTATTTATAGATTCTGTTTACGTCATGTTATGACAAGAATCCTATCCCCTTAGAATCCACCAGATGGAACCCTTGTCACTATGCCAAAATTGTTCAGGATTATCTAAATGGACGTTTTCCAAATCGCTGGATCGACGCGGAAGCAACCAAAGACCTTGGCCAGCGAGATCACCAGATTTAACCCCTTTAGATTTCTTTGCATGGGGCTTTATCAAATCGCACGTCTATCAGACGAAGATTACGAGTCTTGAAAACTTACGTACACGTATACGAACTGCTGCAGATAACATAACCCCGCAAATGCTCCAGAATGTGTTTAGAAATGCTGCGGAACGATTTGAGCTGTGCAGGGATACTGATGGGCGTCACGTCGAATCCTACTCTTAATTATTTAATAAATGTTACCACTTTATCATTTTATGATTGAATTCCATATAATTTCCAAGTGCTTCACAAATATAGATCCTGACTTTATGTACACCCGGTATATAAAATATGAAAATCTATTCCAAAAATTCATCAACATCTTCATTAGCATACTTAGAACTCTAATTTAGCCAAAAATGAACGTTCTAGCTCAATTAATAACAGAGATACTATTGCGAGAATATTCCTGAACTTTGGAGGCGATTTCTGGCGAATTTTAATTTTGGCGCTTAGGTACCGTAAGACGCGGGACTCCTCAAATGACAAAACTCATCGATGGAATGCCAGAACGTGTGTCAGCTTTGCATGACGCAAAGGGGAAAGCAACGTGATTCTAAATATATTGGTTCAGTAAATTTGTTATTTGTGATTGACTTTATTAAAAACTATAGAATGATTTAAATGATGACATAAAAAATATTGTAAATTCGTTTAAAACCAAGTTGAAATCCCGATTAATAACGGCATACGAATACAAATCTAGGATTAATGTACATTACTATTGTTTATTCATTTCTAGTGTGTAATCTAGATTAAAGACACATTACTTGTGATTGTTCAATGTTCAGTTCTTGTCTCTCGTGTATAATATTGATTTCTTTGTATGGTATTGGTAGAGTATCTTTAATAATGACCTTGCGTTTGTTATATCGATAAGGATAATTTAAGATGAATACACATCTTAACTATTAATAATACTTGTTCATGATTTATTTATTATGGAGCAAGTGTAGTTTACATCCCCCTGAATCAAAAGGGGACACAAACTACACTAGGTCAAAGTTGGGGAACGTAAACTACACTAGGATCTTTAGGAGACATTTTTTAAATGAATCCATCAAATAAAACGTTAAAACTAACGAAAATATTACGACTTACCTAACCAGTCGGCAATTATATATAATTAAAGATTGGTTAGGTTAAGTCGTAATATTTTCGTTAGTTTTAACGTTTTATTTGATTGGGTATACGCGGACAAAGTTGGGAAACGCAATCTACACTAGGATAATATAGGGAACGTAAACTACACTAGGCACTACAGGGGGACGTAAAATACATTTGCTCCTTATTACACTGGGGGAACAAATTTTAACTTTTTTTTGTTTCTTGGACGTGAACAGGTCGGTCTTATAGGATTTTTCCGCTGATTCCGAATATAGCCGTAGAATTTTTCTATCACCCAAGGTTACTGAGAAATTTGTATTTTAATATTTATTCAAAAATGTATAGAAGTTAGTAAAAATACTTCATAAAAATTATATTAGTGGCAGATTGGCATTTAAAATATTCTTCTTAAAACTTCTTTGTCACTGATTTTCTCTTGTAGTTTTCATTAGGAGCTTCTCGCATCAATGTCCAGCAGTAATCAGCTAACATTGCCGGATCCCACCTCCCTTGGTAGCGTTTCTCCATAGTAGCTATATCTTGGTGGAACCTTTCTCCATGCTCATCGCTTACGTCGCCGAGGTTTTCAGGGAAGAAATCTAAATGGGAGTGCAAGAAATGGATTTTTAGTGACATATTACATCCCAATAACCTATATACTTCAATCATGTCCTGCACTATTTTTTCATAGTTAGAGGCTTTGATGTTCCCTAGAAAATTTGTGACAACATTCTTCATGGCCTCCCATGCCACTTTTTCTTTTCCTCTCAAGGCATCATCAAACTTTTGATCTTTCATGAGCTCTCTGATTTGGGGACCAACAAAGATCCCTTCTTTTATCTTTGCATCGCTAAGTCGTGAAAACTTTTTCTTCAAATATTTGAATGCCTCATCTTCCTTGTTCATTGCTTTGACAAAATTTTTCATGATGCCAAGTTTGATGTGAAGTGGCGGTAAGTATATTTTCTTGGGGTCAACTAAGGGTTCATGAGACACATTCTTCAGTCCTGGAATACATTTTTGACGAAGTGGCCAATCCTTTACAAAATAATGCGAATCTCTGGCTCTGCTGTCCCATTCACAAAGGAAGCAGCAGAACTTCGTATAACCGAGCTGCATTCCCAGAAGAAGCGCGACGACTTTTAAATCCCCACATATATACCAACGAAACTGGCCATAATTAATCTGCTGAAGGATGAGTTTCATATTTTCGTAAGATTCCTTCATGTGGACAGCGTGCCCTACAGGAATGGAAGGGTATTTATTTCCATTGTGAAGTAGTACAACCTTGAGGCTTAGCTTCGAAGAGTCAATAAATAAACGCCAATCTTCAGATTTGTGCTCATGACCGAGAGCTAACAGCAGTCCATTTACATTATTACAGTAGCATAAACCACCTGACGAGGAGAAATACTGCATCAGATCTTTTTGGCGAGTGTGGAACGCCGATATGCTTGTATCTTTTGCCAGCAAATTCCATTCACGTAACCTGGAGCCCAATAATTCCGCTTTCTTTTTCGGAAGGTCCAAATCTCTCACGAGATCACTCAGCATAACCTGCGTTATCATACGTGGTTTATTTGATTCAGGTTGCTGAAAGTCTGTTCTTTAGTGTCATCAATTTCCATTGGTTCAACTTCAGACTCTTCATCCAGTGTCCATGACTTTGGGGAGTTGGAATTGGGTTATCATCGTCATGTAGTACTGGTCTCATGGCAGATGCAAGATTTGGGTATTGAATTTTGTTTATTTTTGGCAGAGAATCCTGAAACGTTAGTCATACAAAATAGCAATCCGTTAGGTGATCCTTGGGCTCTCTCCAAATCATTGGTATGGCAAATGGCATAGATTTGCGGGTACCTTTAATCCAACCCCTAAGAGTGACGGCACAGGAAATGCATGAGATATGAGGTGCCCAGGATTTGTCTTGGTCGCCTACCTTACATCCAAAATAAAGTTCGTAAGCCTTCTTCACGAGTGGGGTCATCGTCTTCCTCTGTGCCATTATGGTCAGTTCTCCACATACGTAGCAAAATGTATCTCTGGGATTAATACAGTTTCGATTCATGCTGGCAGAAAATTATTGAAATCACGGAAAACTTTCTTTCTTTTTATTAAAAATCTGTTTGTTTAAATAGCTATATTTTTTTAATGCAAAAAATACTATTAAATATAGTTAACCTGGAAAAAAAAAAGTAAAATTAAATTAGTACACTTAATTTTAACTAATATTTTGGGAAAACTCTGAGTAAATGGAAATATTATTTTCTCGAAAACTATGGGCGATAGAAAAATTCTGAAACCATATTTGGAATCAGCATCAAAAGTTCTATAAGAAACACCAAATAGTTTTCAAGAAACAAAAATGTTGTTCCCTAGTGTTATTAATAATAACGAATCTCTTTAACATATTGCTTCCCAGGAACCTCTCTTTAACATATTGCTTCCCGGTGTATATCACTTTAACATATTGCTTCCCAGTGTTAATCACTTTAATATTTGCTTCCCAATATTTAGGATAAGGTTTATAGAGAACCATTATTTACATAGGATAAAATCTGAATGCCCGGTTAGGTCAACTGTACGCCCTTGACGATTTGGTTAGGTTTAGTCGTGATATTTTCGTTGAAACTAACGAAAATATCACGACTAAACCTAACCAATCGTCAAGGGCGTACAGTTGACCTAACTGAGTATTCACTGAACCTAACCGGGTATTCAGTTGACCTAAACGGGCATTCAATTAACCTAACTGGGCATTCATTCATTTTTGCTACCCTTCGTGCGGCTAGCAAAAATATCCCGCGTTTTAACGAAAATATCACGATCTTAACCTAACCAGTCGTCAAGGGCGTACAGTTAACCTAACCCGGCATTCAATAATTTTACCGTAGGTTTCGATATATATATATATATATATATATATATGCCCGGTTAGGTTAATTGAATGCCGGTTAGGTTAATCGAATGCCCGGTTAGGTCAAGTGAATACCCGGTAAGGTTTATTGAATGAACTGTACGCCTTGACGATTGGTTAGGTTTAGTCGTGATATTTTCGTTAAAACTAACCCAAATATCACGACTAAACCTAACCAATCGTCAAGGCGTACAGTTGACCTAACCGTGCATTCAAATTTTATCCTATGTAAATAATAGTTCTCTATTTATTATATGTTTGCAATAAATAATAAATTGTTGGGATCACTTTAACATACTGCTTCCCAGGAAGCAATCTCCAAGATTACCAACCTCTTTCTAACCAACCAACCTTTCTCTTTTTAACATATTGCTTCCCAGTGTTAATCACTTTAACATATTGCTTCCTACGAGGGATCACTTTAACATATTGCTTCCCGAATGCTTTGGGAAGCAATATGTTAAAGTGATCCATGATAACTATCTGTTTTATTTTTAATAAGAGCCCAGTAAAGCCTAAATCTTAAGGGCCAAATAAAATAAAATAAATAGTCCAGCTTCACAATTATTTATGTCAATGTAAGTTGTAAAACCAATGCATTTATTTTATTATTAATAAAGGTCATTCAATCCAAAAAAAAATTCAATGGTAAAACCGATGGTGTCTATTTACTTTTGTCAGCCCTTTGCATACTGTAAATAGTTATATGTTAAATTCAATGATTTCTCTGGGCAATTTTCAGTTTTAGAGTAACTAAATAATAATGGAGACTGAGGGGTATGAGTAGAAGTGGTACCATAACGTTACTAAATAGATTACACCGGTCTGCATGAAAATCGATTTCTTTATTTTGAGTTGTGATTCTGAAGCAGTTCGGTGCGCTGAATTAAAAAATGCTACCAGTTTTTTCTATCACCCACAGTTTTAAAGTTATTAGCAAAACAATTTTGGGGCGTTTTGTAATTTTTTACCTTTTTTATCTTTAATTAATTTCGTTTTTTCATATTTTTCGATAGATAATTCTAACATTACGTCTTTAAAATTTTAATAATGGCTTCTAGAGATGTACCCATAGTCCAGACATATTTTGTTATATTTGTGGTCGGTATGTTGTTGTAAAACAAAGGACAAATGTAACGACCTTCATTAAGAGAGCTTATCATGCTTATTTTGGAATTAAATTAGGAGATCAAGACAAAAGTTGGGCTCCACACAAGGTTTGTCTTACGTGTGTTGCGGCACTAAGGAATTGGAGCAAAGGTAAAAAGAAAAGTTTGCCATTTGGGATCCCTATGGTATGGCGCGAGCCTAGAAACCATACCGACGACTGCTACTTCTGTTCTTGCAATGTTAAAGGTTATAATGCAAAGAATAAAGAGAGCCTTCAATACCCAAGTCTTCCATCTGCAATAAGGCCGGTACCCCATGGTCCAGAAGTTCCTATTCTTCGCCCACCCGAGAGTCTGGATCAATACAATTCAGATTCTGATTTAGCTCCAAATCCAGACAATGATGATGTTTATGAACAGCCAACAGCTGACCGAGATCCTCCTAAACCATTAACCCAAGCCGAACTAAATGACTTAGTCAGGGATTTGAATCTGCCTTAGTAAGGACTCTGCAGAACTTTTGGGGTCTAGATTGCAGGAGAACAATTTATTGGCATCCGACACATACTTCGCTTGGTACAGAAATCGTGAGAAAGACTTCGTGCCTTTTTTCGAAGAAGATGGTCCCTTGGTATTTTGCAAGGACATCACAGGATTAGTGTGCAAGCTAGGCATCGAATACCAAACCATTGACTGGAGGTTGTTTATAGATTCCTCTAAAACCAGTCTAAAAGGAGTGTTACTGCACAACGGTAACAAATATGCATCAATCCCAGTGGCCCATTCTACTCATTTAAAAGAGACCTATGATAACATGAAACTGCTTCTGGAAAAAATTCAGTATCAAAATCACAGATGGATATTGTGTGGGGATCTCAAAGTCCTTTGCATGTTACTTGGGCAGCAATCAGGATATACTAAGATGCCATGTTTCATCTGCGAATGGGATAGTCGAGCACGTGACCAGCACTGGAAGAGGAAAACTTGGCCTCCTAGAGAGAATCTTACCTCAGGATCAAAGAACATTTTACGTGAACATCTAGTTGAACCAAATAAAATCCTCCTACCACCCTTGCACATTAAGTTAGGCTTCATGAAGCAGTATGTCAAAGCATTGAATAGAGAAGGTGAGTGTTTCAAGTACATTTGTTCAAAATATCCAAAGATTAGCTACGAGAAAATAAAGGAAGGTGTTTTTATAGGTCCTCAGATTAGAAAGTTATTGACAGACGATCATTTCCTGAATACAATGACCAATAAAGAAAAAGAAGCATGGCTTGGTTTCAAAGATGTTGTTGAAAACTTCTTGGGAAACTACAAAAGCCAAAATTATGAAAGACTGGTGGAAAATATGCTTAAAAAGTTTTGCGCCTTAGGCTGCAACATGAGCCTGAAAGTTCACTTCTTATTTTCGCATCTTGACCGTTTTCCCGAAAATCTCGGAGATGTCAGTGAGGAGCAAGGGGAACGATTTCACCAGGACATCAAAACCATGGAAAGAAGATATCAAGGAAGATGGCATACAAATATGATGGCGGATTACTGCTGGTGTCTGCAACGAGATCAGCCTAACGCACAGCATAAGAAAACATCAAAGAAGCAGCGGTTTAGTCGTCATTAGTCAGATCTACCTTCGTAGTCTAAGTCTTTGGAATAAGTCCTGAAATGTTTGCAAGTAAAGAAGGTAAATATATTTTGTTTCTTTCAGTTATTTTTTTATTCTTTCATAAACAAGCAATATGCTTGTGCAAGAGCTAGGAGCTATTTAATTCTGCTTCAATTAGGTTTTACTCTATCACCTAAAGATTTCGTGCTACAAGGGGTGTTGTAATACCTCATCTGTCCCCAAATGTTAACCACCCATTGATGGGAGGGGAGAGAGTATTTTGCTGGGAACGGGAATGGTTGTTATATATATTTACCCTACATTATTATGTAAGCGTTACTGTAGTCTATAACAACAAAATTTATGGTTTAGCATGTGCAATCCAATGTTGGTCTCGATAAGATGGTTCACATTTGGGGATAAATGGGGGATTTATGACACACTCTGTAGTAAGAAAACCATACGTGATAGGGAAAAACTAACTAGATTTTTAGATCAGCGCACTCAAGTTATATAGAATCACCAACTAGTTTGTAAAAATCGATCGACAAGTTTTCAAATGTGTACTGGTGTTATCAATCATTTTTCCTTATAAACAGAAACAACCGCGTAATCAGATCTTAATTATTAAAAACGAGGAATAATTTGCAACCTTAATTACACGATACATTACATGAAAATTATATATATATATATATATATATATAAGCAAACATCCACAGGGAAAAGGAAAAAGAAACACGAAGTCCGAGCGCTTTCGTGATATATTCACATCTTCAGGGAAAAACAAGAAATATTTCTTGTTTTTCCTTGTGTTTTTTTTTCTTTTCCCTGTGGTTGTTTGCTTATTAATAAGATCACGTGTTATTCTGTGATTTTAGTGCATATATATATATATATATATATATATTAACTTCCATTCTCTGCTTTAATAAGTCATGTGCAATATCAATTAATTTTTTGTTAAAAGCGGCATCACCAAATTAATGACCATCTGGAAGAACACTCAGTTCAACATCCATTTATATAAAATCGAAGGATTCTAGCTCCGACCATTCGTAAAAGATTATATTTTTCACTAATTATAATTTTTTTCTGAATTTTTTTTTAAGTTTCAGTATTTTTTTTAATAGATTTTGTTTCCTGTGAGAATCTTTTCTTTCTTCTTTTTACATTTCTACGACTGATTAACTCCGCAACATCAAGCAGCCATTCTTCAAAATAAAAGTCACAAGATTAAGTCCGTTTTAGTGAGTCTTGTTCGCCTAATTTCTAGTTAAAGTCACTTTGTTACTTCTTTACGAGTTACAGATAAATAACAAATACGTAACAGTGATATTAAATTTTCACTTTTCTTCCCTTGTAATTAAAGTGAAAATAACAAAATTGATAAGGTAATTTTCGAGCTAAACGTAATAAGGAATTATATTTCCCAAAGAAAATAAAATTTGAATTGCAATCACAAGGCTGATAAACAATCGCAGATCGAAAGGTATCCGATTGTTTTTCATGGATAGTACGTGTAATTTTAGGCATTATAACCTTTTAAAAAATTAATTCAAACCTATTTCCGCAACCAGTATAAAACCTAAGTATAGATGCACAATATGAAGTATAAAGTTTGAAAAAAAGTGTGGAGTTCAATGTGATTTCATTACCACAGAATACATAAATGACAGAATGGGTTTAGAAGTAGAAACTAGGTTGTGTTACACTCTCTTCCAGCTAGAAATAACATTTAATTCAGAGAGGATGTAGCGATTACACTGAAGCTTTCGTCATCTATGGTTTCATATTTCATTTATCTTTCCTGATTAAAGTATTTAATTAACAACATTGATATCAATAGATTATTAATGTTTTAAAACTGAATTATCCTGTATATAAATGTAAAAATATACGGCCATTACAAAATGACTTTTATATTATAATACTGTACATTAGTTCCCAAACTTTTTCCCCTTTGGACCACCTCAGCTCTGAGTTTATATTAAACTTCGTACATTATATTATATATATATATATATATATATATACATACACACAGACACACACACTGCATATGTATATTGTGTTCACCATATTCTTACCATGATCGCGAAATTATTCTCGAATAAGACCCCGAGAACCTCCAATTTATCCCTTTTTATATATTTTTATTAAACATCATTTATTTTCTACTAAATATACAATAAATTATTTAATTTAAAATTATGTAACAATTTGCAAACTTTATATTACATTTATTATTACTTTTATTGCTATTATTTTTTTTATCACTATTACTATCACTTGCTACTTTCACTATTTTTATATAATAAATAAACTAAATACCATTAATTTCGCCTAAAAAGCCTCCATGCTTTCAACGGCATATTTAGATAAGAGTACCTCGTTAACCTCGTTTGGGTTCCGTGCGTCGGTCTTTCTTCACACGAAGGTGAAGCTGGTGGCCCCGCCTCTAGTCCTGGCTTGGTGGAGAAGCGAGTTGCTCTCTTGCGCTCTCCACCGCACATAGCCAGGTACACCCGGCTCATCTGGTACCGTCCTGAGCCAGGCATCTAGTCTTCTCTTCAAGACTTCAACTTTAACCCATGTAACGTTTCTGAGGTCCTTTGGAAGCTGGTTAAAAAGTCTTGGCCCCCTGACAACCATGCTATTTTCCTTCAGTGTTGAGGAGGTCCCTTGTCGGGCTTTTAATTTGGGAACACTACACATTCTGCCTTTCCTATTTTCCAGCGTTGTTTGGAGAGTACTGTGAATATATTGATGTCATATGAAATATCTAAATTGTAAAGCTCTCTAAATTATCGTTTGAATAATAATTTGTGCTCCATTTTGTAATGCTTCGGAAATTTTCATCTGCAAATTTTTTTTTTATTGTTTTAAATAATTTTTGTTTTTATTTGTTTTAATTCGTAACACTTAAAGTTTGTTGCAATAAATCTAATATGTGTTCCTGCATACACACGTAACCCTCTAGGGCCACTATCTCCCTACATTAAAAGAAAAACAGAAAAATTTAAAAAATTCCCAAAACTCAGATACAGATAACAGCAGTAATTATATTCGTGTAAATTTTAATTTGTGGTAAAGTTACGTGAAATAAAATCGTTTTAGTTTGTAAATAACAAAGCCACTTTTGTGAGACCCACTAGGCACTAATGGGTACTTGTAGGTTATCTCCCCCCCCCCACCACCACCACCAATTTTGACAGAATATTTTCGTTAAAACTAACGAAAATATCACGACTTAACCTAATCAATTATCAAGGGCGTACAGTTGATCTATTATTAATTATAACATTGTTTGTTTCTGGAATAGTACTTACTATTTACTAATAGATCAACTGTACGCCTTTGATAATTGGTTAGGTTAAGTCGTGATATTTTCGTTAGTTTTAACGAAAATATTCGGTCAAAATTGGTGGGGGGGAGATAACCTACAAGTACCTACTAATGGAAACACGAACCCAGATACTTTAAGTGCCTCCAACATCTATAATGTAAACATAATATGTTTACTACTTGAAGAAAGACTGAACAAAACAATTTAATAAGGGCGTGCTTTCGAAGGTAAAATACTTGTTGAAGTGACCATTGATCTTGCCATTAATTTGCTTAAATGCTGCGTTTACACCAGATACCTAATATACACACACACACACACACACACACACATATATATATATATATATATACATTTTACTGCAAACAACACAGTATAATTAATGTAAAGAACGACGCTTGTGTAGAAGAGCGTTCCACACAAGATGAGGAGGGAGAACGAACAAATGAAAAATGAGGTGCCTCCCGGGAATCGAACCCGGGATCATCCGATTGCCGGTCAGATATGCTATCCACTACACCAAGGACCTCGATCAATCAGAAGTCATAATTCTCCTACATACGAGCAGAAACCAATGCCCTGAGGGTGCACCTTCGCATGCAGTACATATATACATTTTAACTGCAAACAACACACAGTACGTATAATTAATGTAAAGAACGACCGGCAATCGGATGATTCCGGGTTCGATTCCCGGGAGGTACCTAATTTTTCATTTGTTTGTTCTCCCTCCTCATCTTGTGCGGAACGCTCTTCTACACAAGCGTCGTTCTTTACATACATATATATATATATAGCATCAAAAAGTGGTGGATTCGAACCCTATTGGCGACAATTTTTGGAGCAAGTGTAATTTACTTCCCCATTGTGGTCTCTAGTGTAATTTACGTTCCCCTACATTATCCTAGTGTAGTTTACGTTCTCCTACATTATCTTAGTGTAGTTTGCGTTCCCCAAACTACAAGGGGACGTGAACTACACTTGCTCCCAAATTTTTCACCATGAAGAATCATGTGGATTCATCCATGATAATTTTCACAACTGCATATATATATATATATATATATATATATATATGCATTTAACTGCAATGACCACGCAGTATATAAATGAATAGAAACGACATAAGTATTAAGGAACGTTTCTGCACACGAGGAAGAGAAATCACGAATAAATGAAAAATGAGGCGAACCGCCCGGGAATCGAACCCAGGGCCTTCCAATTGCCGGTTGGATGCGCTACCATTACACTACGGACCTCGATCATTCACAAATCGAAATTCTCCTACATAGGGCAGAAACCAATGCCCTGAGAGGGCACCCTCGCAAATCGTGAATATGTGCATTTAACTGCAATGACCACGCAGTATATAAATGAATAGAAACGACATAAGTATTAAGGAACGTTTCTGCACACGAGGAAGAGAAATCACGAATAAATGAAAAATGAGGCGAACCGCCCGGGAATCGAACCCAGGGCCTTCCAATTGCCGGTTGGATGCGCTACCATTACACTACGGACCTCGATCATTCACAAATCGAAATTCTCCTACATGGTAGCGCATCCAACCGGCAATTGGAAGGCCCTGGGTTCGATTCCCGGGCGGTTCGCCTCATTTTTCATTTATTCGTGATTTCTCTTCCTCGTGTGCAGAAACGTTCCTTAATACTTATGTCGTTTCTATTCATTTATATACTGCGTGGTCATTGTAGTTAAATGCACATATTCACGATTTGCGAGGGTGCCCTCTCAGGGCATTGGTTTCTGCCCTATGTAGGAGAATTTCGATTTGTGAATGATCGAGGTCCGTAGTGTAATGGTAGCGCATCCAACCGGCAATTGGAAGGCCCTGGGTTCGATTCCCGGGCGGTTCGCCTCATTTTTCATTTATTCGTGATTTCTCTTCCTCGTGTGCAGAAACGTCCCTTAATACTTATGTCGTTTCTATTCATATATATATATATTGACTTATCGAATGAGCACTTAAAATATGGAAATGACGTAGTATGTCTGCATATCATTGCTCCTATCAGCCATGCTTGTTCATAGCTATATCCCTGCAGAGTTCATGAGGGGTATATATCTTGCCCCTGGTCAAAAATAAGTACGGAGACATTCTGTCCAGCAATAATTACAGGCCTATTGCTGTCGCTTCCTGCTTCTCGAAACTACTAGAAAAACTCTTGTTACTCCGATTAAATGATTACCTATGGACATCTCCTAATCAGTTTGGCTTTAAAAGGTCCCACTCAACTGACCTGTGTATCTATGTACTTAAAGAAACAATATCTAAATACATTGACAGTAATTCAACCATTTATAGCTGTTTCCTTGATATAAGTAAGGCATATGATAAGGTGAACCACAATATTTTATTTGCAAAACTAGAAGACAGGAAGGTTCTCATGTACATATTAAATTTATTGAAATTTTGGTATTCCCACCAATCTTTCACTGTTAGGTGGGGCAATGTACTATCCGAATGTTTAGGCTCCTCTTGCGGGGTGAGACAAGGCTCCTTGCTCTCCCCTATGCTGTTTAATGTGTATATTGACGGATTAATTGCTTCACTTAATGAGGCAACAGTAGGATGTTGTATAGATAACATAAGGATAAATAACTTAGTTTATGCCGATGATATAGTGTTAATAAGTCCCTCTGTTAAAGGTCTGGCTCGGCTACTAAATGTCTGCGAAGTGTATTCGCAGAAACATGATATTCTTTTTAATGTTACAAAAACTAAGGTTATGCAATTTCATCCTAAAAGCTGTAATCAGCCAGCTGATATAAGGTTTAAAATGAATGGTGAAGTAATTGAGGAAGTACAAGAGTTTAAGTATTTGGGTCAAACTATTACCAGCTCCTTGAGTGATGACTCGGATATAAGAAAACAATCTCGAAGCCTGTGTGCTAAAGCGAATATGACTATAAGGAACTTTCGTTTCTGTACAAGTGAAGCTAAAGACACACTCTTTCGTACTTTCTGCAGTAATATATACGGTCAGCAACTCTGGGTGAATTATAAAAAAGGTTCTGGCAGAACCCTAAATTTGCTGTACAACGGGTCTTTTAGACTCTTACATAAATTACCCCCGAGATGCTCAGCTTCGCAAATGTTTGCTACCCGCAATGTCCCGAGCTTCCCGGAGGTAACAAGACGTGCTCAACACAGTCTAATGCAAAGAATTAAAAAATCAACCAACCCGATCATCCAAGCTATCCATGAGTCCTGCCATTTATCCTCTAAGCTATGGACTTCTTGGTACGAAAACGTCTGTCTGTAGCTCCACTTAACTTCGACAGTGCAGTATTATTTCTAATCAATTGTATATATTTCTATCCTTAGTGTATGAACTGTCATTGTATTAATAATATTTGTCATATGGACTATAGTCTGCCAATAAACCTTTTCATTTTCATTTTCATTTTCATATATATATATATATATATATATGAATAGAAACGACGTAAATAAGGAGCGTCTCTGCACACTGGGAAGAGAAATAACGAATAAATGAAAAATGAGGCGAACCGCCCGGGAATCGAACCCAGGGCCTTCCAATTGCCGGTTGGATGCGCTACCATTACACCACGGACCTCGATCAATCATAAATCGAAATTCTCCTACATAGGGCAGAAACCAATGCCCTGAGAGGGCACCCTCGCAAATTGTGAATATGTGCATTTAACTGCAATCTTTCTTCTTTCTCTTCGCCCGTTCCCGCCTCTATGCGGGGTCGGCGTTTCTGACCAGCCTCCTCCACACAGCCCGGTCCTGGGCTTCTTCCTCCGACAAACCCTTCTCCCTCAAATCGTCCCTCACCTTCTCCATCCACCTTCGCTTCGGTCTGCCTCTCTTTCTCCTGCCATGCACCTCCATATTCATCGTTCTCTTACCCACATAATCTTCGTCCCCTCTCATCACATGTCCATACCATTTCAGTCTACTTTCTTGTATCTTCCTCGAGATTTCTCCAACCTTTGTTGTGCCCCTTATCCTTTCATTCCTTACTCTATCCACCTTGTCACTCCGCACATCCATCTCAGCATTCTCATCTCCGTTACATCTAGTCTTTTCTCATGATCTTTCTTTATAGCCCAAGACTCAGCCCCGTACATCATAGCCGGTCTTACCACAGTCTTATACACTCTTACCACAGTAATTGGAAGGCCCTGGGTTCGATTCCCTGGCGGTTCGCCTCATTTTTCATTTATTCGTTATTTCTCTTCCCCGTGTGCAGAGACGCTCCTTATTTACGTCGTTTCTATTCATTTATATACTGCGTGGTCATTGCAGTTAAATGCACATATTCACGATTTGCGAGGGTGCCCTCTCAGGGCATTGGTTTCTGCCCTATGTAGGAGAATTTCGATTTATGATTGATCGAGGTCCGTGGTGTAATGGTAGCGCATCCAACCGGCAATTGGAAGGCCCTGGGTTCGATTCCCGGGCGGTTCGCCTCATTTTTCATTTATTCGTTATTTCTCTTCCCCGTGTGCAGAGACGCTCCTTATTTACGTCGTTTCTATTCATTTATATACTGCGTGGTCATTGCAGTTAAATGCATATATATATATATATATATATATATAACTGCCCTTTTTTCTTTTCCTGGTATCTGGAAGCAAGAAAGCCGTCTTGAGAAAAAGGGATTGTAACGTGGGCAACGGAGACCGATTTCCGTAGCAATGATTTTAGTGGAAATAAAAACCTTGAGAGAAAGAAAGAACGAATCCCTTAATGGGAACCCGACCACCAAAATGCGAAAAAGCAAAAGGATGAAATGGCTCTAATAAAGTTATTTAAAACAGATCCTTTGGAACACATTTTGCCCATTCTTATATTTCCGAAAACGCCGAGTTTTACTTCTTCGGATAAAATTGAATCATTACTTAACCCCAAAGTGACTTATCTTATTTCCCCAAATACTCTTTGCCACGGCTTAGATTAAAGCTTTTATACACAGTATATATATATATATATATATATATATATATATATATATATAATATATATATTATACTGTGTTTGTGTGTGTGTGTGTATATATATATGTATATATATATATATTTTTTTTAATAAATGTTTTATTTGTGTATAAATATCTGGATCACCTGAAGATCAGGGCCCCCAGCCTTCGTTAGTTGGCCTTATAAGGCTAACTAACGAAAATATTACGACTTAACATAACCACTCGTCAAGGGCGTACAGTTGACCTAACGATTGGTTAGGTTGAGTCGTGATATTTTCGTTAGTTAGCCTTATAAGGCTAACTAACGAAGGCTGGGGCCCTGATCTTCAGGTGATCCAAATATCTTAAATAAGTTCATATTATTGTACATGGCGTTCATATAGTGAATATGGCAATGACTTCACTGTATTCAATTGCGTAACTTTATGGACACCCTGTACCTTACCCTCAGCTTCATTTCATCATCATTATTATTATGTATTATTATTTTCACTCAAAATCTCTTTTTTTTTACTTCATTAAACAAAATTTACACGAAAATATTCGTGGAAGGAACGAGAAGAGAAATACTTTGAACTAACGAGAAACATTAAATAATTCACTTTGATTCATCGTATTGTTACAGAATCCTAAAAGAAAAATTTTATTCCTTGTCGGTTTCCTTTTAAAATTACTCCTGGCTCCGAAAGAATTTCAATCCTGCACCAGTTAGGGAACTACGGCCGAGGAAAAAAAGATATATATATATATATATATATATATATATATATATATATATATATATACAGTATATATAGACTAATCAGTGCTTAAGACATTCGTAATTATAACTACAGTGGAAGCGAGATGAAAAGTGCAACATTTTCACACAAAGCATCACTTCGCCCATACACCCATTATATATAGTAGCTGTAATCGTTGTAGTATACAACCTAAGAATAATTTGAAAGTCATTACCACTTATAATAAAAAATACATTCGTGAATCCTTTAATATCTTACTTTTAACATCTTATTGTATCAGGAACTGCCTGCACCTTCTGATACCTTCCCATACTAATGACGGTAGAGCTCATCTGAAATCTTCTTCTGCCTCATTTGCCATTTATTGGTCATTACCCCTCAAAGGTTTTCAATGGAATTTAGCTCCCATTTCTGCTTACCCAGTCAAAAATAATAGTTTACGAGTTTTCCTGAAAAACAGATTTGTTCTCACTGAAAATTTAACCTGTCTACCGAATACATTTAAGTTTTTTTGCTTTTCCCTGTATGGACATTTTTTTTATATGATATCGTGTCCAAGTGGACATTAAACATATACCATTTGACAAAGTAAGTTCTGTCCAAGTTAAGTGTTCAACTGGGCAGTTTTTATGAAATTGCCTTGTCCCCGTGACAGAATTACACATCGTCGAAATTCCGTAAGTTTAAATTTTGTCATTCGAGTTTTCCTTGTGTCAGTTTCTAAAGTTCGTGTTGTAATGAGAGTTATTTAACCTTCGCAACATAGAAGGTTATATGACAGAGGGGACCTACAGTTTTACGTGGGATCCGAACCACAGGTCACTACATAGTCAGAACGCAGCGAGCGGTTTCCCATCCAACTACTATCCGACCTAATGTCGCTTAACTTCGCTGATCAACCGGAAGCGTTGTTACGACATTGGCTACGACGTATCCCAAGGTTGGAGTTCCTCTACTCTATATTCTCACTTATATTTTTATAAATAGGGTTATAGTCCTTGTCAAAATGGTGACTCATCTTTTAATGATTATAGCTATCTGAATGTGGTGTACCATATTTTTATAACGGTAGTATGAGTTACCCCCTTTTCAGCTAGGACAGGAGTTATTTTATTAGTTGATTGTTAGTTCCGTTTTAGTTTTACGTCCAACTGACAGCACTGAGACGATGGACGGTAACACCAGGAATTGGGAAAAATAAGTTCTCTTAAAGGAGAACTGGGTCGTGCCAAATACATTATTGCAGTGGCCTAGCCAGGGCACCACGCCCTCTCCCAGCTTCTCAGACTGACTTGGAACAGTCCTTGACTGGGTTTTACTTAAACAGGTTAATATACAGAAGGGGTAGATTCCATAAGAATCCAAAAGGGCCGAAAAGAAGACAAAATTAGAAAGTAAAAAGAGAGGAACAGAAAAAAACAAACAGAGAAAAAAGTTGGAGCGTAGGAAAACAAAAGAGATGCCTAGGTTCAACTAGGTGTGCTCGTCCAGGTTCTTTTAGATGAGAGCAAAACTCCTTTAGCTTTGGAGATCCGAAGCCCGGGGCCTACTAACCATGAAAAGTGGAGAGCAGGCCCCTACAAACACGCCAATAATGGGCAGCTACGGAACACCTACACCTCTCGCAGGACGCGAGAAGCAACTCACCCGCTCCTGCGAGACCATATTCCATAAAATACAGTAGACTGAGGAGGGAGAGTTACTGTAAAGTCAAGGCACCGATTACTCTCCTCTAACTTCCCAACCACCCTTTCTCGGTTGATTCGCCTCTTCTCAAGTATTAATATACAAAAGAACGTTCAAGCTGCACAGTCATTTCAGGAACTTTAAAAGAAAACTTCGAATTTAGTGTACAAAACATAACAATTACAACTGCAGAATTCTATTACATCAGTACATTAAAATATTGGTTACATTTATCCTAAATATTTTTTATAACAGGATAGTAATTAAATTATTTTTACATTTACAAACTGTATAATATAAATTCTAACTAAAAATAATATCTTTATAGAATCAAACAGCTAATTTTTAGTTTCAAAGAATTTACTTTAAGATTTTTAAAAATTATAAATTACCATTTTTTAATATAATTTTTACTTTCAAATTAGATGGGGCAAAGTATAGACACAAAAAATAACTGTATATATGTTTTCAAAACGATTTAGCGACATCAAAGAATTTTTTTTTCCGTATATACGTTTTCAAAACGATTTAGTGACATCAAAGAATTTTTTTTTTTGTCTTGAAAGATTATATTCCTACACAAAACTGTTCAAAATGTAGATATATTTATATATTTCTGAAAACTTTTGAACACATCAAGAAATATCAGAGTTTTGACATTTCTTGAAAATGTATTTACTCCCAAGAAGGTTGACAAGTTCATAGTTTGTTTATCTGACAACGCCGAAAGCTGAAATTACCTTCAATTTTCATGGAATTAGTCTTTCATTTTATTCACCGATGAAGCAGTTCCTAAGAAATTACTGAAAATTTGGAGCGTAACGCAGTATTCCTCCCTATCTATTTTATGTTAACATAATTGTACATATAAAGTTTTCTTAATTTTTTATATGATGGAAATTTTCCATCAGTTACTGGAAATTTATACACTGCGCCCTCGATATATGCGAGGGATAGGTTCTGCTAAAACCTCGCATAATGCAAATTCGCATATATCGAACTTATAGTTAAATGAAAAAAATAGGGATGCGTTCTACAACCAGTTTTTTTTTGCCCTCCCGGCACCCTCAACAATAAATATGCCACTTTTTGATACCAAAATCATTCAACAAGATAACAGTAATGCTATATTTAGGCTGACCATACGTACCGTTTTGAACGGGACAGTACCGTTTTTTTTATATTTCCTGGCCGTCCCGTCGTTTTAATAAAAATGTCAATTTTGTCCCGGTTTATGTACTTACTTTTTCATGAATACAGAATATTACATAACCCCCGTCCCTTTTTTGCCATCCCAATGTCCCGTTTTTGTCTCAAGGAAATATGGTCAGCCTAGCTATATTACATCAGTACTGTACAGTATAAATATTAAAGGACATAGTAAGCCTTGGTTTCAAGGTTAATGAGGTCCTCTTACGCTTAGCTGAAGGCCAGTACTAGGCAGAGGACGTTTAGAAGCCATGTCTACAATAAACAGTAAGACAAAACTGGAAAAAGCACTCAAAAATAGTGAAAAACACAACACAGTCTAGAGCACAACGCACGCACACCAACACGCTATAACGGTTTATGCGAGACTGTTGTTGTTTGGCGGGAACACGTCGGTGCGCTCAGCGGCTCAGCAATATTTCGCACTAGGTGGAGCATTAATGCGAATTTTTTCAGCATATACTGAATTCTAGGTAGAAATAGGGACTTCGCATAACAGCGAATTCGCATATGCTGAAGACGCATATATCGAGGGCGCAGTGTATAAGGTTTTTTGCACATGCGCACTAAAAGCATGACTATAAAAAACAAAAAATAGAAAAAGTGTATAAATGAATATGCGCTAATAAACTTTTATTGAACCTGACAAAGCCATCTTATATGATTATTACCCCAAGACCTATGAATACAAACTGTCAAATAAAAATTGGGAATGCCACTCTTGCAAGGGTGAATGAGGTTAAAGTGTTTGGCATTAATTTAGATGAAAAATTAAATATTCAAAAATCATGTACAACATATCAAATGCAAAATATCAAGATTTCTCTTCATATTATTTAAACTAAAAAAGACACTTCCTCAAAACTCGCTCCTTACCATGTATTATTCCTTCTTCCATCCACATTTATTATATCGCATTACAACATGGAGCTAGGGGCAGGCGGGGAAGTGCCCCGGGGCCCGGGCCTTTCGGGGGCCCCGGGTCGTTTCAACAAGTGATGAGAAGTTATTTGAGACAGCAACAAAGCTAGTAAATAAATATAAAAATGATATTTCCTCTGGATTTCCAAGTCAATTACTCTCTTTTCGAATGTGCTTAAAAACAGACATTGAAAAAATTACGACAATCCATGAGCTATATTCATTTTTAATTAAAGACAACAGTTCTTTGTGCTCAAGTTTTCCCGAAGTTGTGACTGCCATAACATTGTTCCTCACAATTCCTGTGACAGTTTCAAGTGCAGAGAGATCGTTTTCAAAACTTAAACTAATAAAGAACTATCTTCGAAATTCTCTGAATGAAAAAAGATTAAGTGGACTCTCAATTATATCAATTGAAAACAAAAAAGCTAGAAATATTAACTTGGAGGATTTAATTAATGAATTTGCCGAAAGAAAGGCAAGAAAAGTCAAGTTCTGATGTTGTCGTAAGTGAACTTTTATTTCACGGTATCCTTTTTAAAGCTCAATATTTTGCATAATGTTTTGCCTTCTATGCCTCCATGCGTACGAGTAGTATCATAATTCTTAAATATATGCTAAATAAATAATGCAAAGAAAAGCAATATAAATGTATAGTAAAAATTTTGTTAGGGGGCCCGTGACACTCTTGCTCCGTTCCTGCATGGAGCAACTCAAAGAAATATATAAAACATCCTTTGGAAGTAATTCATAAAAAATGTTCGCGAACTCTCTCGAATAATGACAAGAGACAAAGTCACACTTCCCCAATGTTTTTTAAAGAGCTCAATATTTTAACCCTTTATCGCGCAGTGTGACTTTACTGATTTTGTTTTGGCTAACGCCAGACGATTTTATTCAGTCTCGAAAAGACCTCTGTGTAGTAAAGGGTTAAGAGACGTTTGCGTAATCCTTTACTGCGCAGAGGTGTTTCCAAGACTGAATAAAATCGTCTGGCGTTAGCCAGAACAAAATCAGTAAAGTCACACTGCCCGAGAAAAGGTTAAAACTAAATGATTTTGTACAAATTCAGTGTTGCTGTCAATATGCTGAAAGTTATCAGTAAAAATGAACATGCATCACCAATTCAAAGAGAAACTACCCCTTATCAAACACGTCATCATTATAACACGAGACTCTCCGGACATTTTACACAAAAACCAAACTATACAACAGAAACTGCAGGAAATGCACTCTGTTTCAAAGGAGCCGATGTATGGAAAGCGATTCCCGTAAATATCAGACATGCTTCATCATTAAGTGTACTTCGCAAATCACTTCATTAGCTCCTACTGATGTAAAAGTTCATTACCGCCATTATTACTACATTAATTATTACATTATTATTATATTATTATTACATTATTACATTATTATTACATTATTACATTATTATATTATCGCCATTATTATTGTTTAAGTCCCTATTTTATAATTAATTATAATTATCTTCCATATGGTTTCTGGAAAATCATATCCGATCTCAACTCTTCATAATTTATCTACTTTTTCATTAAACTCTTTTAATTTTATAATTTTTCTTATTTTTTGCATTAAGCTTCATTTATTTTCTATTAAGGTTTCAAACGAACATTTTCTTTAACTTTATTATTACTTTATGTAATTGCTTTCCATGTATGAAATTGTGTAAAGTAATCAAACAATATGATGCCAGATATTTCTGTAATTTTAACTTTTTGCTTATTATTATTATTATTATTAGTATCATTATTATTATTTGCCATTTCACTTCCTTTTTGTAATAAATTAACTGAATCCATACTTCTAACGACATATTCAGATGAGAATACTTTCAGTATATTAATGGATGTCAAAACCGTGAAGGAAAATAATGAAAATGTATCATTGTTGTATAATTTTATGATTTGTGTTGTTTTCCTAAGTAAAATTTTTTTAATTTGAATTTGAGAGATTTTGTCGTGTTTTTGTTATAGTTTCATAATTATTATTGTTAGGATTCACACACACACACACACACACACATATATTATTATTATGATGTGTTTGTGACATGTGATATGTGTTTCTACCTCGTGATGTACAGACGTGTTTGTTTCCGCTCTGTCTAATATCCAAATAACTAGTGTTTATAAGTTCAGCGGTAAATTCTGTCTTATACCAGTGTGTGTGTATTAAGTAGTAGTGAATTCCCGTAATTTATTAAGTGAAAACCGGTATCATATAGCGTGCACAAAGAAAAAAAATCAACATAAATTGAAAGAATTCCAACGGAAAAACTGCTTTCTTGAGCTTTTTCATTAGGCCAACAGAACAGACTCAGCAGATGAAATTCGAAAAAGCCATAAACATAAGGGTCAGTTTTACGCAGCCAAAATTTGAGAATTTGAGAAGCCGAAAGGAAGAAGAAGAAAAAAGACGAAAATAAATAAATAAATAAAATAAATAAAGGGAAGAATGGGAAAGAATACGAAGAAATGTGTTAATTGCTGCAAACTCATAAAGTTAAATAAAGTTGGATTATGCCTAATGGAATTCGCCGCGCTCCAGCTCTGTTATTGCAGAAGTGAAGCAGACCAAACCACAGGCTTAAAATGTATGCTCTGCAATACATTTAAACATTACGAATGCATGAATCTGTGTAAAAAAGAGAGAAAAATGATAAGCAGAATAAATAACAAAATCATAGGCCTTTATGGCTTCCTGTGCTTCAAATGCATGGTAAAAATAAGAATATAGTACAAAGAGCAATGCAAATGGGGAATACATGTTTACCGACAGATGACCAGGAAATACCAGATAACGCCGACATAACCGAAAACGAGGCGCAGAACAACAAACACACTACAGGAAAGCACACTATAGGGAGATGCAAAAGTAGCCTCAGAGGATGAAATACTCCCTGCAAAAGAGAAATATAACAGGAACACAAAATAGAAAGAGAGGGATACCAGGAACACAAAGGAAAAAGAGAAAGATACCAGGAACACTAATGAAAACTCGCCGAAGACAAAATAACCACTGAGTCAGGAAGAAGTGGTGGCGGAACAGAAGAAAGCAATCGAATCACATAAGACACGTAAGGAGATCAAACGACGGGCCATATGCGAATACTATAAAACAGGGTTGTGCAAATATGGATCAAACTGCAGGTACAGTACAGTTTATAAGTAATAGAGCCCACCGAGCTAATAATAGGGCGCATAGGGTTGCCAGGTTTGTGGGTTTTAATAAGACCGTAAAGGTAGGGCAGAGAATGTGAAGTGGACATGAAAAGCGGAATTAAGTCCTTATGATCTTTGAGAATGCGTTTCAAGCCACTATTAAATGATTTGATGACGTCATCCTGCGGGTTCTTCCTAAGTTTGCTGTATGTGACGGGGTCCTGGAGAAGCTCGTTCATCTTTCCGATGTAGTCCACTTTGTCCATAATAACTATGGCTTGAAACGCATTCTCAAAGATCATAAGGACTTAATTCCGCTTTTCATGTCCACTTCACCTTCTCTGCCTTTACGGTCTTATTAAAACCCACAAACCTGGCAACCCTATGCGCCCTATTATTAGCTCGGTGGGCTCTATTACTTATAAACTCTCCAAATGGCTTGTCAAAGTCTTGTCCCCCATTCTCGGAACTATCTCTGATTCACATGTAAAAAATTCCATGGATCTTACTGAAAATTTGAATAATGCACGTACTGAAACTAACGATAGATTGATCAGTTTTGATGTTTGTTCATTGTTTACAAAAGTGCCGATTGATGATATGCTTGACTTTCTCTCCCAAGAATTACATAAGTATGACCTGCCACTACCTTCACACATTGTTTTGGAACTTATTAAGCTTTGCATCAAAGACTGTAAATTCACTTTCAATAACGAGTATCATCAACAAGTGTTTGGGATGGCCATGGGCAACCCCTTATCGCCCCTCCTCTCCAATTTTTATATGGAGTTTTTCGAAATTACTTACATTCCGAGAATCCTGGGGGTTGGCATCCCTTGGTTGCGGTACGTCGACGATATTTTGTGTATCTGGCCCATGAATCGTGACCTGGATAACTTCCTCCTTCAGTTAAATGATCAAGTCCCCTCCATTAAGTTTACTTTAGAAGTGGAACAAGACAATTCAATCCCATTTTTGGATGTGCGTGTACATAGGGAAAGCCCAGGTTTTAAGTTTAGTATCTATCGGAAAACAACAAACAATTTGTCCTACGTACACTTTTACTCGGGACATGACACCCCCACTAAGAAGGCCATTTTTTCATCAATGTTTCTCCGCGCCCTTAGGATCGCCAGTCCGGAATACATCGATGCCGAATTGGAAAAAATCAACGGTATTGGAAGTGATCTGTGTTACCCATCTGCGTTTATGGAATCTTGTCTCAACAAGGCAAAACGAACTTTCTATCGTGTCAATAATAACACTCGTACTTTGTCAAAAAATATTTTAGTACTTCCATTTTTCCGGGCTTTTTAGGCATTGCTAATGCACTTAAACTTTTGGATATTAATGTAGTATTTTCATATAACAATATTGTGAAAAATATCATAGTAAAAAATAGCCCTACCAATAATTCAGGCATTATCTATAAAATTGGGTGTAAACAATGTGATTCCTTTTACATAGGTCAGACGGGAAAGGATTTGCACACACGTATAAAACAGCATCAATATTCCGTTCGAACAGGACAGTTGTCCAGTGCTCTTTTTGTCCATTTGTCAGAGTTATCCCACTGTATTGATTGGAATAATGCTTCAGTTTTATTTCATTCTAGCAACATTGTCAATAGAAATATTCTTGAGTCTGCCATTATCCAACTTTCAAATAATTTCAACATAAGCAAAGGTCTTTTTCAACTCGATCCTGTTGTTTTGAATTCCTTCAAAACAAATTTAGATAAAAAGGGTAGGACGCTAAATCTTTGGTAAACTTGTATGCTACTTTATTAACTTTTAATCTTCAATTTATTTTTATATATATCGAAACTTGACTCTAAAAAGGCAAAGTGTTAAAACCCGGGCAGATTTCCAGTATAAATTTGTATTTTTATAACTCATTTGATTTTGTGCTGAAAATCGATATTTTTCCTTACAAATCTGTATGCCTCTTTGTTAATCCTCTAATCTTTAATTTTTAATTTTTATTTTTACTTCTCCGTTTATTGCATATATATATATATATATATATATATATATATATATGTTTGTGTGTATGTATGTTATTTATTTATTTTTTCTTTCTGTAACCTATATATAGCCGTAACCTTTTATGTACTTCAGTGTTCCTGAGGATGTCATTAGACGAAAGCGCTTGAGCACCTTTTTGTGTTTCCTTTCCTTCGTGGTTTTATTCATCATATATATATATATATATATATATATATATATTTGAACTCTTTAAACTCTATATTTATTTTCTCTGAAGTGGATTTTCTAATGGGTACGATATATATATATATATATATAATATATATATATATATATATATATATATATATACACACGATATATTGTATCGTAGCCATTAGAAAATCCATTTACACAGAAAATAAATAGAGAGTTCAAATAAATTAGTTTATATGTTGTAGAAATATATAAAACATATTTTAAATATATAAAATAGATTTGGTTTTAATTGAGTTTATTTTGGGATCGTAAAATAACAATTCATAATGTATAAAATGTAGCGGAAGTTAGGTTTAATAAATGAATTATAAAACGTAGGAGATCTTTTCGGTTTGGCGGACTGCTGCAGATTTTTACGAAAGAAACTTAGGATATCAATTATTTACAAATTTTATCCTAAGGAAGTGACTAATTCGTAACGTAACTTAACTAAACCTAACCTAATCTAACTTACATTTCCATAGGATAAAATTTTTAAATAATTGATTTGCTAAGTTTCGTAAAAATCTGTAGCAGTTCGCCAAACCGAAAAGACCCGAGATGGGAAATAGGCCTATTCTTAATTTGGACAAGAGTATGTGACGTGAACCACAAAGCGAGAACAACAGGTTTCGTTTGGTTCATAGTCGTATTCACGTTTAGCCAATCATGCGTAGGTATGTTATCACGTGATACCCCCTTCTAGTCTTGCTCAGTCATGTCCTTAAAGATAGTTTAGTTTTTAGATAGTATCAGAACAATAAAAGTAAGCGATTTAATATCAGAAAATAAGGTAATAAAGTTAGTTGAATACTATAGAATAGGTAGGAAATTAAACATTATTGAAATCATGTCTTAATTACTGTCTTTTAAGTTTTAGCTTTGTAAATAATTAAAGGACAAATAACATGCCAAGCGAGATTGGAACTGCAAAATCTGAACGATGAAAATGGGCAGCACATCGCTACGAACACACAGAGTGACAGAGTAACACAGAGAGTTAGAGAGTAGAGTCAAGAAGAGTCAGACAGAGTCGTTTGAAGCAGTTTGTCCATCTTAAAATCGTTTTGCTCTCCCTTGTTAATTTTATGCCAATTTCTTTATTCAAACCCGCGGGAAGTAGGGCCTCTATTTAAGATGAATTAAGAACAGTAAATTCAATGCATTACCCCACTAGGGGGTAATGCTACTTGATTTACCATCGTGAGTGTGGGTAATGTAGTCACGCATCAACCCACGGAAGAGGCAATGGACGGTTAATCGAAACATCCGCTACCCCGAACCCTTTATCGATGGTATGCTGGTGGGATAGGACGGTAACCACTACAGCCTTCGTTGTACCCCGAACCCCGAACCCTTTACTTAGACCTACAGACCTATTTGTACAAACTTCGTAACACTTTTCAGCTTTTTATGTTTGAAACCAAAAATATAACTAAATATATTTCTATATAAAATAAAAAAATTGCTAAATGTTATAAAAACAGAAAAGTATCTAGCATCTAAATTATAAATGTTCAGCCTTGGCCCCAGAGCGGTGTTTCTGTGCTGGCTACTCCCTTTTGACATGAAAATCGCGACCCCCTTATGACAAAAAAAAAAAATTGCGCTTCCCTAAATGATGATGTTGCATGCTTGGAAACCATAAACAGTTCCAGAAGTATTTCCTACTTGACGATAGAAAGTTGCTAAGAAGTGGATACCTAATCCGTTCAATAAAAGGGTGGTAGAGTCTGTCGAACTTTCAGGAAACCAGCACGATAGATTGAACTTTCTTCTTACAAGACCCAACAGTTGTCATTCCGGTCAGAAGACTTGTGTGCATTTTGGTTAGGTTAAGTTAGGTTAGATTAGCGAGTACCTCACTACTTAATGACTTAACAGAAAACAACCTTCTAGCCATCAATTGCATCCGAAGTACTTATCACGCCCTTCTCGGCTCGATGTCACTAAAGTTAGGTTAGTTTAAATTACGTTTGGTTAGTTTTATATATATGGATTTCAGAAAGTCAGTCGCTTATACAAGTGGAGATGTGTGTGTGTGTGTGTGTGTGTGTGTGTGTGTGTGTGTGTGTGTGTTTACTACTTGCTTGTCAGTCGATCTATTATAGGATTGATCACTGAAGACTCGCAAGTGTTGATGGTTTCAAACGAGGATGTTCGTTTTCACGCAGACACAGTCCAAGTGATGGGGCACTTGACAGGTTTTACCCATTTAATTCGTCACACGAAGCTAATTTGCTACTATGAATAACTTGGACTATTTCATATAATTATTTGGCCGTAGTCAATACACTTCTAAGACACAGAATTCTCGTTTAATAAACAAAATCAACTGCCATCAATAAAAAAAGTATTTTTGTTCACACTTCTTTTTCAATTCACCTTTTTAGTGAGGTACAGTATTTGAACGTGATAATAATGACGAGAGAGAACAGTTATTTCTTTATTTATTAAAATTTGAAGTTCAAATAAAGGAAATTCACAAACAAACTAAAATAATGTCAGAAGATGAATTAAAGTATGTGAACGAATAAATCTTCTTAAGTGTTAATATGAAAATGTTAATATGAAATGCTTATTATAAAACTTCAGTATTATATATATACATTTTTAGGAACATGAAAGTATAGTTTTTGGAACTTAATAATAAGAACTTTTTAAACTTTTTGATTTAAAATGCAATATGGAAAATTCAAAATGGTAGTTAGTATGTCATCACAGAGAGGGCGTACTTGAAGGAAAGCTTGGCCACAAATGAACGTAGTCAGTATGCTACTCCAAGACTATTTATCAGTTCTGAAGAAACATTTTTGAAACATGGTCATCTACATGGGGGACTGAAGTATACTGGAGTTTTCAAGGTGAACGTTGTCAAGCTGAAGATGGTTATTGATAATTTTAGATAAGGAGGGTACCGGCAGGACAACCATGAAAAATAAAACATTGTTTATTTAAAATTTTATTTCGATATTTGAATCGGAAGAATTTGTTCACTGGACAATCTTTTTGGACAGTTCAGCAATTTGTAAGAAGTTTAGGGCGTCACTCAAGAAGGCGAGGTGGAGAATTTTATTAAGTTTAAGATTTGCTTCAAAACAGACTTCGTATGGGTTCTACAACTGACAGGAAACTCTGACTATAAAACTTTAAAGGAGCCAATTAGTTAGCATTCGAGACTAAACTTCACATCATTAGACAGAGGAAAGTTCAGGACTCTAATTAATGCAGTTTTAAAGTAGATATCACTTTAAATAGATTTGATATTAAGTTTCCTATCATGCAATTCTAAAAAAATAATTTATATAGTAAAGAAGTTGTTTTCGCAAATTTCGCCAAGACGCGCAAAAAAATGTAGAGTTCCCGAATGATTCATCTAAATTCATGTGGACAGAACTAGCATAACTTATATTATGTTGGACCATTTTACACAGCATATGTTGAGGATTTACGAGGTATAAAATAGGCAGTTTAACAGAGATGCCATTTTATGTGTCTTGACTGAGAGAAATATAATTTTTCATATTAAATATTATGTTGCATTAGAATGGACGAAATTATTTGGAAGAGGGACGTTTGATCATGTGACCTTCCCCCCCCCCCCCACCAGATTTTTTATACCTTCAACCTTTTAAAGGTTCCGTGCGATGATTCCTCATTTCATGAAGGTCAAGCTTATCGCCCATCCTCTCGAGTTGGCCTGGTGAAGTAGTGAGTTCGTTTCTTGTATTCTCCACCTCACATAGCCAGGTACGCCCGGCTGATCGGGATTGTTCTGAACCAGGCGTCTAACCTTCTTTTGAAGATGTCCACTGCAACACCATTCGTGTTCCTTAGGTCTTTGGGCAGCTGATTAACAGTTTTTGGTCCTCTCACAACAAAACTATTTTCTTGCAGGGTTAAGGATGTTCCCTGTCACGCCTTTAATTTGGGAACACGACACGTCTTCCTTTTCTACTTTCCACCGTTGTTTGGGGAGTTACAGGGTTCATAGTAAGATTAGGACTAGTTTCTCCATTATTTTCCAAGTGTAAATGATGGTGTATCTCTTTCTTCTCTTCTTTTCCAGTGAATATAGGTTTAGTTCGCGTAACCTTTCCCAGTAATTGCACTCCTTGATCTTGGCTGTGATGCTTCTCTGAATCCCTTCTAGTTGTCTAATGTCTTTTTTATATAGGGATGTTAGAGGAATCATAATATTCCTATCTTTTCGTTTAAAGGTTCTCAGTATCTGCCCAGTTACTCTCTTTGCTCTGTTTACTGCTATCCTATTTTGTGTTTCAAATATATATATATAATATATATATATATATATATATATATATCAAAGCTATTGACTTCTCCTTAGGGAACCGGAGCTTACAGATGAAAAGAAGGATCAACACAACGGCAAACATTTTCATTTATTTGTACATCAGACGTTTCGACAAATCTTTTGTCATCATCAGTGAGTTAAGTCTAAAACCTTAAAACAAAATTGAAAAGTGAAGTTACATCAATACAATATTAAGACCATTAAATTAAAACCTTAAAGCAAAATGAAAATTGCATCAATACAAAATTAAAAACATTTAAATTTCATCACTATAAAAACTAAAATTAAATTAAATTTCATCACTATAAAAACTAAATTAAATTAAATTTCATCACTATAAAAACTAAAATTAAATTACCTCAATAGGTAAATACACAATGTTTACATCCACCTCCATACTTGGCAAAGTCTAAGAGAACACTAGGTGGTCAGAGGATTAGAAAGGGAATATCTGTGAAACACGGTTGGTTGTCAAAAGAGTCGTAATTTGTAGGATGAGCTATTATTATTAAGGGAGGGTTTGTTTCTATAGATGTACAAAGATTCTAAAATTCGGAGTTCTGTAAGGTTATTGGATCTAGTTAAAATTTCAAACTGAGTTTTGTGAAGGGGATGGTCGTTTTCATTACTGTGGTTTCTAATTGCGGATTGTGGAGGGCTACTGAGTACCTACTGAGTACCCACTTAAATTATCAAATTTTTTAAAGTTCAAAGATGAATTCCCCAAAACTGTATGCCCCAATGTTGTTTACAAATACACGTGCGACAGCTGTAAGGCTGCGTATATTGGCAGCACTCAACTCCAACTGGGAGGTGCGCCTTCTCAACATTTGGGCTTGTCAGTCCGTACCAACCGTCCCCTCAGTAGCCCTCCACAATCCGCAATTAGAAACCACAGTAATGAAAACGACCATCCCCTTCACAAAACTCAGTTTGAAATTTTAACTAGATCCAATAACCTTACAGAACTCCGAATTTTAGAATCTTTGTACATCTATAGAAACAAACCCTCCCTTAATAATAATAGCTCATCCTACAAATTACGACTCTTTTGACAACCAACCGTGTTTCCACAGATATTCCCTTTCTAATCCTCTGACCACCTAGTGTTCTCTTAGACTTTGCCAAGTATGGAGGTGGATGTAAACATTGTGTATTTACCTATTGAGGTAATTTAATTTAGTTTTTATAGTGATGAAATTTAATTTAATTTTAGTTTTTATAGTGATGAAATTTAAATGTTTTTAATTTTGTATTGATGCAATTTTCATTTTGCTTTAAGGTTTTAATTTTAATGGTCTTAATATTGTATTGATGTAACTTTCACTTTTCAATTTTGTTTTAAGGTTTTAAGACTTAACTCACTGATGATGACAAAAGATTTGTCGAAACGTCTGATGTACAAATAAATGAAAATGTTTGCCGTTGTGTTGATCCTTCTTTTCATATATATATATATATATATATATATATATATATATATATATATATATGTGTACACACACATACTGTATATATAATATATATATATATATATATATATATATATATATATATATATATATTATATATATACACACACACATACTGTATATATATATAAATATAATTTTTTTCTCTCATACATTAAATTTTCTTAGTGTTTATTTACCATTTAGTTTCCTGAGAATTTGTCTGTGCCTTTGCAGACAAAAATGGAACAGCCGCTTGTGTTATTGCACTCTGTAGTCGAATAATGAATGACCTTTGAGATGCAGTACAAAGGCGCTTTCACTTCAGCCATAATAAATATGTTGTGGATGAGTACCTACTGTATATCGATAGGAAATTCTATTATATTTTTAATATATATATATATATATAAATAATTATATATATATATATATATATAATATATATATATATATATATATATATATAGATATAATATATATATATATATATATAATATATATATACTCTTTTCCAATCATCTGAATTACATTTTTATTTAGTTAACCCGCAGAAATAAGAGATGAGAGTGTTTTTCAAAATAACAAGCACTATTCAAATGCTTTATATACACACTCAGAGCTGAGCATTTTTAGTTTTATAGTTTCCATTGTAAAAAAGCAGCCAGTAAAATTGTAATGACAAGATTCTAATAGAATCTTGTTAAATATTCTATCTGAAAATGTTTATTGAATTATAAAAGCACCGCGTACACGCTTCAGTGAAACTATATTTTTTTTTCATATTATTTCTCATACTAAATTTACAATAATTTTAAAATACCATGTTATGAATAGCGTACCGTAAAGAATAGTTGTACAACTCTGCATACAGAGGGTTGACAGAAGTAAATACACACCACGATAATTTGTCCTCAAGAATAAATGAGGGGTCGCGCGTCTTAAGATACTTAAGCGCCACCACAGGCGATAAAGTGTTTTTGATGGATATCACTATTTTCACCCTTCCTCTATCGCGTGGTTTGGGTTATAATGACCTTACGACACTAGCAGTATGGTTGAAAACCTTATGAAGCGAACTACTTTTTTCACCTCTATCGCCAGCCAAAAGTTCACCCAAAGTTCGGCATAATAGAAAACCAAAAATTAAAAAATATATACAGGTGTACATAAAGTCAAGATCTATTTTTGTGAAGCACTTGGAAATTATATGGAATTCAATCATAAAATGATAAAGTGGTAACATTTATTAAATAATTAAGAGTAGGATTCGACGTGACGCCCATCAGTATCCCTGCACAGCTCAAATCGTTCCGCAGCATTTCTAAACACATTCTGGAGCATTTGTGGGGTTATGTTATCTGCAGCAGTTCGTATACGTGTACGTAAGTTTTCAAGACTCGTAATCTTCGTCTGATAGACGTGCGATTTGATAAAGCCCCATGCAAAGAATCTAAAGGGTTTAAATCTGGTGATCTCGCTGGCCAAGGTCTGTTGCTTCCGCGTCCGATCCAGCGATTTGGAAAACGTCCATTTAGATAATCCTGAACAATTTTGGCATAGTGACAAGGAGCACCATCATGTTGATAGACGACGGTACTAACAATCCTATCCCCGTCGTCTATCAACATGATGGTGCTCCTTGTCACTATGCCAAAATTGTTCAGGATTATCTAAATGGACGTTTTCCAAATCGCTGGATCGGACGCGGAAGCAACCAAAGACCTTGGCCAGCGAGATCACCAGATTTAACCCCTTTAGATTTCTTTGCATGGGGCTTTATCAAATCGCACGTCTATCAGACGAAGATTACGAGTCTTGAAAACTTACGTACACGTATACGAACTGCTGCAGATAACATAACCCCGCAAATGCTCCAGAATGTGTTTAGAAATGCTGCGGAAGGATTTCAGCTGTGCAGGGATACAGAATCAAATGAAACTTTGATCTACTCGTAACTCGATACAGTTTTGCCAGTGTACCTAACTCTGCGAGGCAGCCGAGAGATTAATGGCTACATGGTCTAAATCAGTGAGTTAGGTTAAAAAATACCATGAGTCATCCACGCATTATGAAGTCAGTATGTAACCTAACACCTTATCCCCCACCAGAAGCAGCAACAAATCGCTTAGGTAATACTAAAGCGATTTGCTTTTGTCGGGGATATAAATAGAATATGACTCATCATGGAGAAATGAAAATTTGAAATTTTTTGTTTTATTTCTTTATTGTTTTATACCATACAGCTTAACATAAAATACAATTCGATTAACATATGTAAATGCATACTCATTTTTTTGAGATCCGTCAGGTGTATTTTACCAACATAAATACGACCTAATGGTTTAGATAAATCATTCGTTGATATCTTAATTAAAGTATTAGGGAATTGGGCAGTAACCTGTTCACCTAATTCACACACCTGCTTAAGTCTACGATAAATTCTAAACTCTTTAAAAGGTGAGTACCACTTTGTTCTTGGATGATGCATTACTTGCTCTGCACTATGAGTGGAGTCAAGATTAGGTTCAAACAAAAACACAATGTGGAACAATTAAATATGGAGATGGTGATATCCCTACATTAGGTCCCTCTATCCTTTCCTACCCTCCTTCTTACGACTTAATGAATGTTCATAATTAATAACATATCCAGACATTTCAGTTCTGGAATACTATGAAATGATACACCTGTTACTTGATAATAATTAAATTTTAAAATGGTAGATTTAGCCTCATTAGTTAAAAGATCCAAACACAAGGTATAATATCCATCTGCATTAACATCAAAAGTATTTTTAGACAAATAAACAAATTTCATTGAAGCTTTAAATATCTTCTCCTTTGAACGCCTTCTAACAATCGTTCGAGGAAAAGTCCGAACAAACTTCCTCCTTCGATTATGATGACGAAAGTAACCACGACGATACATCTTGAACAGTAATTAATACACGTCAATCCGAAGCAAATGCAATGAAGAGAATGAAGTTTAAACAATTTGTGGGTCTATTTATAGATTCTGTTTACGTCATGTTATGACAAGAATCCTATCCCTTAGAATCCACCAGATGGAACCCTTGTCACTGTGCCAAAATTGTTCAGGATTATCTAAATGGACGTTTTCCAAATCGCTGGATCGGACGCGGAAGCAACCAAAGACCTTGGCCAGCGAGATCACCAGATTTAACCCCTTTAGATTTCTTTGCATGGGGCTTTATCAAATCGCACGTCTATCAGACGAAGATTACGAGTCTTGAAAACTTACGTACACGTATACGAACTGCTGCAGATAACATAACCCCGCAAATGCTCCAGAATGTGTTTAGAAATGCTGCGGAAGGATTTCAGCTGTGCAGGGATACAGAATCAAATGAAACTTTGATCTACTCGTAACTCGATACAGTTTTGCCAGTGTACCTAACTCTGCGAGGCAGCCGAGAGATTAATGGCTACATGGTCTAAATCAGTGAGTTAGGTTAAAAAATACCATGAGTCATCCACGCATTATGAAGTCAGTATGTAACCTAACACCTTATCCCCCACCAGAAGCAGCAACAAATCGCTTAGGTAATACTAAAGCGATTTGCTTTTGTCGGGGATATAAATAGAATATGACTCATCATGGAGAAATGAAAAATTTGAAATTTTTGTTTTATTTCTTTATTGTTTTATACCATACAGCTTAACATAAAATACAATTCGATTAACATATGTAAATGCATACTCATTTTTTTGAGATCCGTCAGGTGTATATTTACCAACATAAATACGACCTAATGGTTTAGATAAATCATTCGTTGATATCTTAATTAAAGTATTAGGGAATTGGGCAGTAACCTGTTCACCTAATTCACACACCTGCTTAAGTCTACGATAAATTCTAAACTCTTTAAAAGGTGAGTACCACTTTGTTCTTGGATGATGCATTACTTGCTCTGCACTATGAGTGGAGTCAAGATTAGGTTCAAACAAAACACAATGTGGAACAATTAAATATGGAGATGGTGATATCCCTACATTAGGTCCCTCTATCCTTTCCCTACCCTCCTTCTTACGACTTAATGAATGTTCATAATTAATAACATATCCAGACATATTCAGTTCTGGAATACTATGAAATGATACACCTGTTACTTGATAATAATTAAATTTTAAAATGGTAGATTTAGCCTCATTAGTTAAAAGATCCAAACACAAGGTATAATATCCATCTGCATTAACATCAAAAGTATTTTTAGACAAATAAACAAATTTCATTGAAGCTTTAAATATCTTCTCCTTTGAACGCCTTCTAACAATCGTTCGAGGAAAAGTCCGAACAAACTTCCTCCTTCGATTATGATGACGAAAGTAACCACGACGATACATCTTGAACAGTAATTAATACACGTCAATCCGAAGCAAATGCAATGAAGAGAATGAAGTTTAAACAATTTGTGGGTCTATTTATAGATTCTGTTTACGTCATGTTATGACAAGAATCCTATCCCCTTAGAATCCACCAGATGGAACCCTTGTCACTATGCCAAAATTGTTCAGGATTATCTAAATGGACGTTTTCCAAATCGCTGGATCGGACGCGGAAGCAACCAAAGACCTTGGCCAGCGAGATCACCAGATTTAACCCCTTTAGATTTCTTTGCATGGGGCTTTATCAAATCGCACGTCTATCAGACGAAGATTACGAGTCTTGAAAACTTACGTACACGTATACGAACTGCTGCAGATAACATAACCCCGCAAATGCTCCAGAATGTGTTTAGAAATGCTGCGGAACGATTTGAGCTGTGCAGGGATACTGATGGGCGTCACGTCGAATCCTACTCTTAATTATTTAAATATGTTACCACTTTATCATTTTATGATTGAATTCCATATAATTTCCAAGTGCTTCACAAATATAGATCCTGACTTTATGTACACCCGGTATATAAAATATGAAAATCTATTCCAAAAATTCATCAACATCTTCATTAGCATACTTAGAACTCTAATTTAGCCAAAAATGAACGTTCTAGCTCAATTAATAACAGAGATACTATTGCGAGAATATTGCTGAACTTTGGAGGCGATTTCTGGCGAATTTTAATTTTGGCGCTTAGGTACCGTAAGACGCGGGACTCCTCAAATGACAAAACTCATCGATGGAATGCCAGAACGTGTGTCAGCTTTACATGACGCAAAGGGTAAAGCAACGTGATTCTAAATATATTGGTTCAGTAAATTTGTTATTTGTGATTGACTTTTATTAAAAACTATAGAATGATTTAAATGATAACATAAAAAATATTGTAAATTCGTTTAAAACCAAGTTGAAATCCCGATTAATAACGGCATACGAATACAAATCTAGGATTAATGTACATTACTATTGTTTATTCATTTCTAGTGTGTAATCTAGGATTAAAGACACATTACTTGTGATTGTTCAATGTTCAGTTCTTGTCTCTCGTGTATAATATTGATTTCTTTGTATGGTATTGGTATAGTATCTTTAATAATGACCTTGCGTTTGTTATATCGATAAGGATAATTTAAGATGAATACACATCTTAACTATTAATAATACTTATTCATGATTTATTTATTATGGAGCAAGTGTAGTTTACGGCCCCCTGAATCAAAAGGGGACACAAACTACACTAGGTCAAAGTTGGGTAACGTAAACTACACTAGGATCTTTAGGAGACATTTTTTAAATGAATCCATCAAATAAAACGTTAAAACTAACGAAAATATTACGACTTAACCTAACCAGTCGTCAATTTATATATATAAATTAAAGATTGGTTAGGTTAAGTCATAATATTTTCGTTAGTTTTAACGTTTTATTTGATTGGGTATACGCGGACAAAGTTGGGAAACGCAATCTACACTAGGATAATGTAGGGAACGTAAACTACACTAGGCAATACAGGGGGACGTAAAATACACTTGCTCCTTATTATTAATAATAACGGATCACTTTAACATATTGCTTCCCAGGAACCTCTCTTTAACATATTGCTTCCCGGTGTATATCACTTTAACATATTGCTTCCCAGTGTTAATCACTTTAATATATTGCTTCCCAATATTTAGGATAAGGTTTATAGAGAACCATTATTTACATAGGATAAAATCTGAATGCCTGGTTAGGTCAACTGTACGCCCTTGACGATTTGGTTAGGTTTAGTCGTGATATTTTCGTTGAAACCAACGAAAATATCACGACTAAACCTAACCAATCGTCAAGGGCGTACAGTTGACCTAACTGAGTATTCACTGAACCTAACCGGGTACTCAGTTGACCTAAACGGGCATTCAATTAACCTAACTGGGCATTCATTCATTTTTGCTACCCTTCGTGCGGGTAGCAAAAATATCCCGCGTTTTAACGAAAATATCACGATCTTAACCTAACCAGTCGTCAAGGGCGTACAGTTAACCTAACCCGGCATTCAATAATTTTACCGTAGGTTTCGATATATATATATATATATATATATATATATATAAAATTATTATATATATATATGCCCGGTTAGGTTAATTGAATGCCGGTTAAGTTAATCGAATGCCCAGTTAGGTCAACTGAATACCCGGTAAGGTTCATTGAATGAACTGTACGCCCTTGACGATTGGTTAGGTTTAGTCGTGATATTTTCGTTAAAACTAACCCAAATATCACGACTAAACCTAACCAATCGTCAAGGCGTACAGTTGACCTAACCGGGCATTCAAATTTTATCCTATGTAAATAATAGTTCTCTATTTATTATATGTTTGCAATAAATAATAAATTGTTGGGATCACTTTAACATACTGCTTCCCAGGAAGCAATCTCCAAGATTACTAACCTCTTTCTAACCAACCAACCTTTCTCTTTTTAACATATTGCTCTCTTTTTAACATATTGCTTCCCAGTGTTAATCACTTTAACATGTTGCTTCCTACGAGGGATCACTTTAACATATTGCTTCCCGAATGCTTTGGGAAGCAATATGTTAAAGTGATCCATAATAACTATCTGTTTTATTTTTAATAAGAGCCCAGTAAAGCCTAAAGCTTAAGGGCCAAATAAAATAAAATAAATAGTCCAGCTTCACAATTATTTATGTCAATGTAGGTTGTAAAATCAATGCATTTATTTTATTATTAATAAAGGTCATTCAATCCAAAAAAAAATTCAATGGTAAAACCGATGGTGTCTATTTACTTTTGTCAGCCCTTTGTATACTGTAAATAGTTATATATTGAATTCAATGATTTCTCTGGGCAATTTTCAGTTTTACAGTTACTAAATAATAATGGAGACTGAGGGGTATGAGTAGAAGTGGTACCATAACGTTACTAAATAGATTAGCAATCATTTTCCCTTATAAATAGAAACAACCGCGTAATCAGATCTTAATTATTAAAAAACGCGGAATAATTTGCAACCTTAATTATACGATATATTACATGAAAATTATATATATATATATTAACTTCCATTCTCTTCTTTAATAAATCATGTGCAATATCAATTAATTTTTTGTTAAAAGCGGCATCAATTTTAGCGAATTAATGACCATCTGGAAGAACACTCAGTTCGACATCCATTATATAAAATCGAAGGATTCTAGCTCCGACCATTCGTAAAAGATTATATTTTCCACTAATTATGATTTTTTTCTGAATTTTTTTTTTTTAAGTTTCAGTATTTTTTTTCATAGATTTTGTTTCCTGTGAGAATCTTTTTTTCATTCTTTTTACATTTTTACGACTGATTAACTCCACAACATCAAGCAGCCATTCTTCAAAATAAAAGTCACAAGATTAAGTCCGTTTTAGCGAGTCTTGTTCGCCTAATTTCTAGTTAAAGTCACCTTGTTACTTCTTTACGAGTAACAGATAAATAACAAATTAAAGTGAAAATAACAAAATTGATAAGGTAGTTTTCGAGCTAAGCGTAATAAGGAATTATATTTCCCAAAGAAATTAAATTTGAATTGCAATCACAAGGTTGATAAACAATCGCAGATCGAAAGGTATCCAATTGTTTTTCATGGATAGTACGTGTAATTTTAGGTATTATAACCTTTTAATTACACGTTTACTGCCATGTCCACCTTATATGGCTGACATTGGCGGTTAATATACCTGGCCACGTTCACCATTGTTGGTTGGCGTTGTTCTCTTATTTTCAAGCCGTGTCAGACGTATATGACAGACACCCTATTAGTTTCTAAATGTTTTTTGATTTCTGTGGCCCCAGATAGTAATTTTTTCAAAAGTTTAGGGGCCCCAAACCTAACACAAATGTAACAAAAGAGAAGGTTGTAGCTGAAACAAAATAAACGAGAAATAGCCTTTATTTTCAAACAAAGTAATACGCTCAAGTTTGTGCTTGCCTAATACAAATGTAACAAAAAAGAAAGTTATAATCGTAACAAAACAAGGAAGTAATAAACCCTCAATTTTTGTGCATGAGGCTAAAGCACGCTAGACACATGAATGGGGACACAGCTCGCAGCGAGACTACAGAAATCCACTACATATGGTGGATGCGGCCGCACTGTGGTGCGTCCTCCCATATTTTGTACGTTGTATAATTGCCATAAGGCAATAACCATGACGGATTATGTTTGTTAGTCCTTGCTGTACCTATTTCATCAGAAAAACTTAAATGGCCTGGGGGAACCCATTTAAGTTAACCCCTTTGGCAGTAAACGTGTTAAAAAATTAATTCAAACCTATTTCCGCAACCAGTATAAAACCTAAGTATAGATGCGCAATATGAAGTATAAAGTTTGAAAAAAAGTGTGGAGTTCAATGTGATTTCATTACTACAGAATACATAAATGATAGAATGGGTTTAGAAGTAGAAACTAGGTTGTGTTACACTCTCTTCCAGCTAGAAATAACATTTAATTCAGAGAGGATGTAGCGATTACACTGAAGCTTTCGTCATCTGTGGTTTCATATTTCATTTATCTTTCCTGATTAAAGTATTTAATTAACAACATTGATATCGATAGATTATTAATGTTTTAAAACTGAATTATCCTGTATATAAATGTAAAAATATACGGCCATTACAAAATGACTTCTATATTATAATACTGTACATTAGTTCCCAAACTTTTTCCCCTTTGGACCACCTCAGCTCTGAGTTTATATTAAACTTCGTACATTATATTATTTATATATATATATATATATATTAATATATATATAACACACACAGACACACACACTGCATATGTATATTGTGTTCACCATATTCTTATCATGATCGCGAAATTATTCTCGAATAAGACCCCCGAGAACCTCCAATTTATCCCTTTTTATATATTTTTATTAAACATCATTTATTTTCTACTAAATATACAATAAATTATTTAATTTAAAATTATGTAACAATTTGCAAACTTTATATTACATTTATTATTATTTTTATTGCTATTATTTTTTTTATCACTATTACTATCACTTGCTACTTTCACTATTTTTATATAATAAATAAACTAAATACCATTAATTTCGCCTAAAAAGCCTCCATGCTTTCAACGGCATATTTAGATAAGAGTACCTCGTTAACCTCGTTTGGGTTCCGTGCGTCGGTCTTTCTTCACACGAAGGTGAAGCTGGTGGCCCCGCCTCTAGTCCTGCTTGGTGGAGAAGCGAGTTGCTCTCTTTCGCTCTCCACGCACATAGCCAGGTACACCCGGCTCATCTGGTACCGTCCTGAGCCAGGCATTCTAGTTTTCTCTTGAAGACTTCAACTTTGACCCTGTAACGTTTCTGAGGTCCTTTGGAAGTTGGTTAAAATGTCTTGGCCCCCTGACAACCATGCTATTTTCCTTCAGTGTTGAGGAGGTCCATTGTCGGGCTTTTAATTGGGAACACTACACATTCTGCCTTTCCTATTTTCCAGCGTTGTTTGGAGAGTACTGTGAATATATTGATGTCATATGAATATCTAAATTGTAAGCTCTGTAAATTATCGTTTGAATAATAATTTGTGCTCCATTTTGTAATGCTTTGGGAATTTTCATCTGCAAATTTTTTTTTATTGTTTTAAATATTTTTGTTTTATTTGTTTTAATTCGTAAACTTAAAGTTTGTTGCGATAAATCTAATGTGTTCCTGCATACACACGTAACCTCTAGGCCACTATCTCCCTACATTAAAGAAAACAGAAAAATAAAAATTCCCAAAACTCAGATACAGATAACAGCAGTAATTATATTCGTGTAAATTTTAATTCGTGCTAAAGTTACGTGAAATAAATCGTTTTAGTTGTAAATAACAAAGCCACTTTTGTTAGACCCACGAGGCACTAATGGGTACTTGTAGGTTTATCCTCCCCCCCCCCCCACCAATTTTGACAGAATATTTTCGTTAAAAACTAACGAAAATATCACGACTTAACCTAACCAATTATCAAGGGCGTACAGTTGATCTCATTATTAATTATAACATTGTTTGTTTTCTGGAATAGTACTTACTATTTACTAATAGATCACTGTACGCCCTTGATAATTGGTTAGGTTAAGTCGTGATTTTTCGTTAGTTTCAACGAAAAATATTCTGTCAAAATTGTTGGTGGTGGGGGTAACTTACAAGTACCTACTAATGGAAACACGAACCCAGATACTTTAAGTGCCTCCAACATCTATAGTAAACATAATATGTTTACTACTTGAAGAAAGACTGAACAAACAATTTAATAAAGGTGTGCTTTCGAAGGTAAAATACTTGTTGAAGCCCATTGATCTTGCCATCAATTTGCTTAAATGCTGCGTTACACCAGATACCTAATATACATCTATATATATATAATATCTTATATATATATATATACAGACACACACACACACAGTATATATATATATATATATATATATATATATATACTATATATATATTTTAACTGCAAACAACCCACGTATAATTAATGTAAAGAACGACGCTTGTGTAGAAGAGCGTTCCGCACAAGATGAGGAGGAGAACGAACAAATGAAAAATGAGGTGCCTCCCGGAATCGAACCCGGGATCATCCGATTGCCGGTCAGATATGCTATCCACTACACCAAGGACCTCGATCAATCAGAAGTCGTAATTCTCCTACATACGAGCAAAACCAATGCCCTGAGGGTGCACCTTCGCATGCCGTACATATATTCGAGGGGTATGTCCCTAAAAAAGGGCCACTCGATTGTTGAAGACGACTAAGGACGATGAATACCGGGGGTGGTCCCCTTGGTTAGAGTCGGAATTGTATCCGAAGGATAATAGACAACGTCACTCTCGGGTTACCAGTGGATGCACTCGGCGCTCGCGCCTTGTCAAAAATGTGTGTGGATGTCACTGACCACTCTTACCTCAATTGGTTGTAAAGTTTCGGAAGATCACCTTTGAGTGCTTCCGTACGGAGGTTGTAACGAGTTTATGCGGTGAATGGAAACGACTAACTAAATTTAACAGTCTTTTTATTAATTCACTTTGGGACAGAATTCTTTTTATAGTAAAAATAATATTTAATTAAATTAAATGAAATTAAATTAATTAAATTAAATTAATTAATAATTTAACTTTAGTTACGTAAAAAATGGCGATTATATTACAGCTCTTAAGGTGAGACTTAAGACAGATTAATCGGTAACAAGTTAACTAAAGCTAATGAACAATTTATATATTTTAAGTTAAGTTCCATTATCAAATGGAAGCTAAATTGACCGGAGGGGTAGTGCCACTGCAGGAATAATTACAGACTTTAAGTCACAGAGTTTACGTATTATGAAGATGGTTAGAAGGCAAAGAACCCGTTTCCGACGCTCTCGGGGTTTTTATAACCTCGGGGTAGGCGGAGACGAGGTAAACTAAGGGTCACCCTCTTACGGGCGGAGCCTAACAGCAAGCGCCTATAATAGTTTTCTATATTCGAATTTAAGCGGAGGCGACGTTAATTGACTGCCTCGATTGGGAGATGGAACTTCGGGAGAGTTCCGGGGGCGAACCAATCATGATCGAAATAGGTTTCGCGGAATTTACATTTTTCTTTTGATAATAAAGCATAATTATAGGATCGAGAGGCGCCAGAGGGGCGGCATGAAGGAGGGTCGAACCTATACAAAAGGGAACTGATTTGGAAGGAATTTATAGGGCGCAAATGAATTTCATATTCGAGATAACCACTTTTGCGTGATTCTTTGGAAAAGAGAAATAGGGGTTAGGGAGAGCTGAAATTTGGTATGCGAGTAGGTCGAGCTAGGGGAAATCTGGTGGGCTATAGGTTGACACAATTATGCTTTATCTATGGGAATAGGTCAAGATTTTAGGAAAATTTAATAATAAAAAATATAAAAACTGAGGTGTTTATAGACGCTTGCCTTGCATCACGTGATGCTGACAATAATAGAGACGCGGAGGGATCGAAGAATTCATGCGATGTGCATATTTTCATATGCACCTCGCATCTAACAATTTAGATTGGGATTACTGGGATTTATGTGGATTACATGGGATTACTGGGATTTCTACGGATTACATGGGATTACTGGGATTTATGTGGATTACATGGATTTCTCCGCGTATGAAAGAATGCACACTCTGTGATGTCAGAACAAAGGAATTTTGGGTTCAAGGTTTAGAATGCAATTCGTCGGAGACGAACTCTTTTGTACCGTAAGGATTTACACTACGGGACACTACCTCCCCTTCTGCAGAAGTAACAATTAAACAAAAAAATAATACGATTAACAGTTTTAAGCAGAAACAAAAACTAATATGTACATGCTAGCTAACTAATTAAAATTTGGATTTCTCGGTGTAGTGACAGCTAACGGGGGGCCGAAGATTGGGGCAGACCGTCCGGGGCTTCTTCCGAAGGTGAGGGCTCCGAAGTAGGGGCATTCCACTTCAGTCGTCGACACGGGCGGCAAGCAAGGAAGATGATTATAATTATTAGTATTAGTAAGACAGCGGCGGCGTTGACGTAGGTGAGGGGCTGAACGTGGGATAAGACATGAGACCGTTCTTGGAGGGTTTCGGTGATACGATCCAATTGCTGATCCCAAGGGGGATAGTTAAAGGAAGGTACAAGAGTTACAGAGGCAAGAGGAAGGTTGAAGAGAGGAATTGGTGGGAGGTGAGCCATAGGGTGTACAAGACGAGGCGTGTTGTTAAGGGAGCGTACTCTGGGGTTTGTGGATATAAAGCTAGAGGTAATAATAGAACAACCGGAGGGGATTCTACTAACTGGATCCAATTGTATCATACTACGGTTGTTCGGGCAATCCAGGGTTGCTTCACGTTTTTGGGGGATGGACAGGAGGAGGTCGGAACTTATTTGGAGCTGAACGGGGGTTGAAGGGTCGAATGCTCGGAACGTGCAATTTGCACGGGACGAATTTTGTAACAGCATTAGATAACAAGGTTTCTGAAAATGTATGGAAACAAAGGGTTGGAGTGGAGGGCAAATGAGGAATTTGGTTGACAAAGGTGTCCTACAGTGAGTAATGTCGCGGGTGGTAAACAGGGTGTACTGTTGGTAGGTTTTGGAAAGGAAAAAGTATGGGTGTTCTGTGTGTAAGATGAAACGGGTCACGTTTTCCCTCATAGAGTAAACTGTGGGAAAGGGGTGAAAAAGATAAGCGTTGTATATTTGAGCATCGAAGAAGGGTATAACAATAATGATAGAGAATGGAGAGCTACCAAGTAACGTCCAGGTGAGGTCGAGAAAATGATGGGCGTTGGATGAGTGTAATGGATAAATTGGGGTTAGAGCGAGTTCCTTACTAGCGTCCGTTATTAATGTATTTAGAGTCTTATAGGGAATTAGTGAATGGGGTGTTTGTTTTGACATGGCAGCATTAAGTGCGGCCATTACGATTTGATGTGTCTCGTGAACTTGATCGAGATACTTATCAATGACAGTAATTTGGAGGTTAATTAGGTGGACATATTCAATTTGATTATAATTTCGGCGCTGTAACATAATTAAGGAATCTAGCTCGTTTAGATGTGTCGTGAGATTGCGGAGAAGGTGAAAATTTCGTTTGGCTGCAAAGACAGTACGTTTTAACACATCGCCCTTAACGATATTGTCACTCGCTAGCAGTCGGATCTTGCGTTGCACGCTACGCACATCTGCTGAAATGGCGACGCCAAAAATGGTCTTCAGCAACTGCCCGCCGAGATCGAAGAAACCGCGTTTAGTACGGTTTGAGGGACTGTTGGGGCGATACTGCTGAATCCAAGGGAGGGCCAGCGTATCGTTAAGTTTGTATTGTGTGGCGTGTATGTTTTCCAGAGTGTGAGCATAGGTGGAGGAGAGTAGTTGTTTATATATGGTAAACGACTTAGTCGGAGTAGAGTATGGTGGGTGGATAGGTGCTTTAGCAATAGCGATTGCGTGGGAGAGTAATTTTCGTTGGCAGGCGTTGAGCGTACGGAAAATAACGTATGGGGCTTGTAGGTCGAAAATCACATTCAGGTGGCCTTTTAAAAAATGGCCATCCGCTAAGGTTTCGACCACAGCGCCGGGGACGATGCGGTAGGTACTACTAGAAACAGGAAAAAGAATGAAGACAAAGGTAAGCACAGTGGACGAGGTTAACATTGCTGATAATTTCTTTTGGGTGGGTTAGCGGTTACTTCCGAGAAGTTCTCCAGGAAGGGAATTTGGGTCTCACCTTAGGTTTGACCGAAGGTCGGTCCGGGGGACGAAGGGGGTGAGGTGGATGGGTCGCCGAAGTAGTGGCTAGTGACTCGGGTATTCGCGCAGTCGGAGCAGGCCGAGTCGATGGCAGCAGGGGTTTTTCGGTGGTAGGGAGGGGCTTTGTGTAGGTGTCTTGTCTTGTGTAGGTGTCTTAGGGACGGAGTGGAGTGTGGGTACGGGGTCGGAGCTTGGCTCGAGTATAGGGCTATGTGTGTGTTCTAGTGACTCGGGTATTCGCGATCGGGAGCGAGTCCACGGGCCTTGCGACGACTCCTGTGGTCGAAATCGATACGTCACTGTAGGGTCTGTTTTAGGGTCGTCGATAGGTGAGGGTGGTGATGGTGAGTCGGGGGGCTCCTCACTGGCTGCGGGGCCCTCCGGTAAAATTTTAAAGTTTGGAGTTGTCTCCGGGGCTTCCAACTCTGGTGTGGAAGGAGCAGCAGGGAGTGGCTCCAGTTCATTGTCAGGTTCAAGGGGTTCTAGGATAGCTTCCTCAGGCTGTACGGACAGGGTAGTCCGAGGGGGCCTTAGGTAGTCTTCCCACTCGTCCGAATTCTCGGTTTCGGTATTGGTAACGCGGGGTTGGGTTGTATCCCCTTGTTGTCGGGACGACTTCGGTTGAGGGGGATTCGGATCCTCATTCGTAACCTTAATTTGGTTGGCATGAACAACCTTTTTCTTTAAGGTTTGCAAGTGTTGGATCGTGAAGGTGTTATGCCCCAGGTCTTCGAGGACACGATATGGTCCTACCCATTTTGGACAGAGTTTACGACTGAGGCCCGGAGGCTTCGTACCTGCCAACCAGCAACGGTTTCCAGGTATTATGGTCCGTTGCTTAGGGTACCGCTTGTGTTGGTAGTGGACCATTCGGTCGGTCTCATGGTTGAGACAACGTCGTGTGTCTTCGAAAACTTGGAACGAATGGCGAGCCAGGTCGTCCGCATAGCGTTGGGGTTCCTGTAGGTCAAATCCCTCTTCGGTGGAGTCGTTTGGGAGGTCGAAAGGAAATCTTGCATCGTAATGATACAATCTAAAATGAGGGGTGTCACCGATGAGTTGACTGTGGTTGTTGTTAACAGTCCACTGCACCATGGAGATGCACTCGTCCCAATTACGTTGGTCCGCGTCCACGAGATGTCGTAGGACGTTAAGGATCTTTTCGTTCTGCCTCTCAACCAGACCATTTGCTGCCGGATGGTACGGTGTTATTTGTACCTTTTGGATGTGGAGACGTTTGCATAACTCTACGAACATCGCGGAGGTAAATTCCCGAGCGTTGTCCGAGAGCAGCACGACCGGCGTATTGTGCCGTTGAATTACTCGTTCGAGTAAACACTTGGCAATGATCTCCGATGTATGGGCAGGCACCGGTACAATTTCATTATACCTGGTAAAATGGTCGGTGAAAACGACAACGTATTTATTTCCGTTTCGACTTTGGACAAAGGGGCCCATCACGTCCATTCCTACGCGCTCCCAAGGTCTAACAGGAACGGGGTACGCATGCATATGCGCGGTGGGCGGACGCGCTCCTTTATGCCTGGCACATGCTGAGCATGCCTTGCAATGTTCTGTTACCTTGGTGCGCGTAAGTGGGAAATGGTAACGCGCTTGGACCAACTTTAGTGTCCGTTCAATTCCGGGATGCCCAGCACAAACGCTGTCGTGGCAAAGTTTAATTGCCACGCCTTGAAGACTCTCGGGAACTTCTGCCACGTATTGCCCAGGAGAAATTTGATAATTCAAAATTTGATCCTGGAAAGCATACAACTGGTGAAGTTCCGAATTTGGTTGTGCTTTTAATTGCTGCACCAAATTAGAGATATACGAGTCCTTGCGTTGTGCCTCGAAGAGTGTGTCTCTATCGAAATTGGGAATAGTCTCAATACGATGAATTCCACGGACCTCTTCGGGTTTATTTATTCGGGATAAACAGTCCGGGAGAACGTTGAGTTTTCCGGGACGGTGAACGTATTCGGGGCTAAAGTCCTGGACGGTAAGAGCCCAGCGACCTAATCGCCCATCGGGTAGTTTTTTGGAAAATATAGAGGTTAACGGAGCATGGTCCGTTTTTACTGTTATTTTATACCCGTAGATAATGTTCTTGAACTTCTTCAGGGCCCATACGATGGCTAAAGCTTCTCGTTCAGTCCCTGAATAGTTACGTTCGGGCTTGGATAGTAACCGACTCGCATAAGCCACAGGTAGTTCGGTACCTTCTACTTCTTGGAGTAGGACGGCACCTAACCCGTAGTTAGAAGCGTCCGTGGCTACTATAAAAGGTTTACCAAAATCCGGGAACTGCAGTATGGGTTCTTGCAGGAGTTTGTCGCGGAGATCAGTAAAAGCTTTCTGATGCTCAGAATTCCATTCAAAAGTAGCCTTCTTTTTGAACAAATTGGTCAAAGGAGCGGCTATGTCTGAAAACCTAGGAATGAAATTGCGATAGAATCCTACAAACCCGATAAAGGTTCGCACTTCATCAACGTTTCGAGGAACAGGGTAATTTAGGAGAACCTGAAGTTTGGCGGGATCCGGTCGGATTCCGTCAGAGGCAAGAAGAAATCCTAAATACACAAGCGAGGATCGGAAAAATTGGCACTTAGCCAATTTTAGTTTGAGGTTCTCATTCGAAAGACGTCTGAAGACTTTGGCAAGACGTACGAAATGTTCTTCGACGGTATCGCTATAGATCACTATGTCATCTAGATAGACTAAGGCATGAGAACCTAATAATCCGGACAACACAATGTTCATAAGTCGAGAGAAATTCGCCGGACCGTTTCGGCATCCGAAGGCAAAACATTCCACTCGTAATGGCCCTGGTTGGTAGTGAACGCAGTACATGGCCGTGACTCTGGAGACAGAGACATCTGCCAGTACCCTGAAGCTAAATCCAGCGAGGTAAAATATTTAGCTTTACCAACATATTGAATGACCTCCTGCATGTTGGGAAGCGGAAATCGGTCTGGAACGGTCACTTTGTTGAGGCGTCGGTAGTCGATGCACGGCCTTAACGTTCCGTCTTTCTTCTTGACCAGGATCAACGGAGAAGACCAAGGACTAACCGACGGTCGGATAACATCCAAATCTAACATTTCCTTTACGTGTTCCTCAACAACCAGCTGCTGGGAGTGCGGAACGCGATATGGCGGAATGTAGATGGGCTTTGTGTTATCCGCGAGATTAATATGAAATGGGACGAGGTTTGAACGTCCCAAAGCATCACCCTTGAGTGCGATGATGCTTTCGTGTTCGACCAAGAAGTCCAGTAATTGGTCAAACAAGTCCGGGTCGCTGCAAAGGAAAGAATTTGCGGGATCGGACTCTAGACATGCTTTGTAAGTAGCACGTAATGTTTGCTGAGGTACGCCTCCAGGAGTACACCTGCGTACGTCGTGAGAAATAAGAATAGGCTCAGCTTGGGCCAAATAGGCCTTGCCTATTAAAGTATTAGGTTGTAACGTAATGGATTCGGAACCAACATTAGCGCACAGTAGAGGGATAGTTGCCTCTTCGCTAGTGCACAGACTGCGTGCAATTACTAAGCCTGAATGTTGGACTTGGTTTTCAAGAACATTCTCCACGACTACTGAAGTCGCAGGATCCACGTAAGTACCATCGTTAAAGGTAACAATTACGCGGAAGCAGACCTGTTGGTTGGGCTCAATAACGAATTCTTCCTTAACTCTCAACTGAAACTCATCGGTTGGAACAGACTCTGAACTAACTTTCAAGGAACGCCGGACCTGGCGTGCAACGGGATTTTCACCCGACTCTAAACCATCACACGGCGACAAAGCCGGAAAAAATGGAATCCCTCCATTTCCAGGATTACAACAATCCTGTAGGGTTCCATCAAAATCGGGAACATCTTCCGAAATAACCTTCAATCCTGCTTCAACAGCAGTAGAAAAACGAACCTCTGGGTTCGACTCCGTATTCACTAACGGAATAAGTTGTCCTTGCACTTGGACAACGTTTGATTCAAACTTAAGATCCCAACCATTTCCTTTAGGAAGGGATAACCGAGTAAAATGTCGGTAGGAAAGTGCATAGAGTCTTGTACTATTACGCAATCGGCATCGAAGCCTAACTTGCCGAGTTTCAGTTTAAGCCTAACTTGCCCCATGGAGGGTATGGTTCCTCCATTAACGTTCTTTAAAACAACCTTCGACGGGAAAAGTTCCAATTTGGAAACTCCCGGAATTCTATTCAAACTAGACTGTTTAATCAGGTTAGCGTTGCTACCTGTGTCTAGCAGACCAAACATATCTACACTTCGAACGCGAAGTGGAATGACAGCATCTTCAAACGTATTATTGATTGTGCAAACATATGACGTGGGAACGTCAACAGAGTTTGCCACAATTCTCTGTGAAGCGGGACGAGACTCATAGGTCTCGGGTTCAATGCAAGGGGTTTCTGAAAAGGGGAACTTAAAGGATTCTACAGTGGTATCTGGATTATTTCGTGCAGGGCCCTCGGGGTCCTTAAGTGGAGCAGTAACTCCTGGTTTTCCCACGAAGGAATAGCTACCCCTGGGGAGGGCAACCCGGCTCGTCCCTTACGGGAATCCTGGAGCCGGCAGGTCCTCTAAAAAATCATCGGGCGGATTGGTCGTCTCCCGACTTTCCAGTTGTAAGGCTGGTGATCTGGTATATCCCAGCTCGGTCAAACATTCTGTCAGAATATTTCGAACTACTGGTTCGATGGATTAGGGGTAGGGTTAGTTATATAAGAGGGGGTTCCCTCATGGTATCCTTGTTGCGGTGGCCTTGTGGGAGGTCGAGATCCTTTGGACCACTCATTCCGTCGCTGGGACGGTGCACCCTTCTCCCGGCATTTGGGACGATCTCCCCGCCGGTGACCGGATTCCTGGCAGGAATCGCAATAAGCAGCCGCCCTGCATTGTTTTATGCCATGTCCTACTTGGCAGCAGTTGTAACACCGTAGGGGCGAACTTGGGGGAGTCTGTCGCGATGAGTTTGGTCGAGACCGGTTCGACGGCGCGGGCGTTGCAGAAGCAAACTTTTGCTTCTGGGGCCTTCCTGTTTGTTCGGTTGCATAACGGATGGACTGGGAGGTTTTGGTTCGTTCTTCCCTCGGTCGACGAATATTCAGATCAGTTGAGTTTGGACACGACTCCTTCATTTTGTTCACGACCGTTGCTAACGACGCGGTGAGATCCGCGTGTTTCTGGAATCTACTTGGTGGTGACTTGGTAGGTTCGCATACATGGCCGAAAAGGACAATATCTTCGCCGTTTGTGAGGACATTTTATAATCAAAAGCTCCGTCAAGGGCTAAGATGACGCTATTCATAGTGCCTTGAATGCGATTCCTAAATTCCATAAAATCTTCACCATCCTGCCAACGCAATCGGAACAAATTGGTCATGGCCACAAATGGTTGAGTGTCGCTGACATCTCGGAAATTGTCCAAGAGAATCCGACGATACTGGGTCCATGTAGTGGCCGCTTCTAAGTCGGGGTTAGTGTCAACAAACTTCGATGCTGACCCTTCTGTTAATTCAACAAACCGTTGTGCTTCCAAGATCTTGTCCTTGTCCGCGATCACCTTCTCATTCTCAAAATATATTTCCAGTTTGTGGAGCCAGTGTTGAACAAGTGGCTCGGTGGCCTTTCCCGCGACGGTTCCCTTAAATCTTGGAACGGACGTTGGTAAGTTGAGTACCCTGGAAACCAGAACATTTGTGATAGGTACGGTCGCGGCAGGCGCGGCAGCAGCAGCAGTGGAAGCAGTGTTAGTGTCAGCCATGTTGATGTTGGGAATGCGGCGACGTTTGGGGAAGGACGGGCGTGGAGGTGTAAGTGGTAATAAAAATTCCCGGTCGAATCGGAATCGGAATGTGGCATACACGTCACGCGCGAAAACAAACAATTGAAGTGTGTTTTGGCAGTGTGGTCCTAGTATATATAGTATCAGCGTGTTTGCGTTTTTTTTTTTTTTTTGGGGGGGGGGGTCCAAATTAAGTAAACTACTAATTATTTAATTAAAAAAAATTAGAAGTTTAAAAATTTGGTTAACTTAATCAAACGCAAAACAATCGAGGAAACCTCAACAATGCAGTAACACACTAAAATATCGTATATCAGGAACGACGTGATTGCTAAAAAAACAAGTTATGCCAGTATTGTTCTATCACTCTCTTTAAATAGGTGATATCAGAGTAATAAAAAAAACGGAATGAGAAAAAATAAAGGTTGGGATAGCAAAAGGTTACTTGTAATCCGATGGTCGAATCGTTGGTCTCCAATGAATGAAGAGTCCCACACAAAGTCCCTTTCCGTATCCTCGATCCTACGATAGCAACGTGAGTTCCAGCGGTGGTGGATCCTACCCTCTGCCTGAGTCCGCAAGGAAGTACCCTAGTCGTGCCCCAATCGTATTCACGGATGTGGCCTGCAATTAGGTCACAAGCGTAATTTCCGTAGCACCAAGTAAAACAAAAAATGAAAAGAAACCTAACCTACCTAACCTATTCAATTACAAAAATAAAAAATAAAATATTACACTCGGTAATTCAATAATGAAAACGAATTTGAAATAATTCACTTATTAAAATCGTTAAAGAAAAATAATAATTTTAAATTCGTTAAAGAAAAATAATAATAAATGACTACTCAGTCATAGTAATAGCGTATTTCACTATCCCGTAATTAATTAAAATTACACGTTAATTTAAAGTAAGTTTGATAATTAAGAAAAATTATTAAGTGGTAAAAATCACCACGGATCCCACTTACTCAAAGAGAAAAAACAAAAAAGAAAATTAAACTTTTCTTAACGTTTGTTTGTAGTCACCATTCACCGTGAATTATTACGGTGGCAAAAGTATTGTTAATGATTAGTGTACCAACTGTGTACACAATTTAAAGGTTATAATTGGGTTAAGGGTAATTGATACTTAATAGTTACGTTCATTATCACTCAAACGTAAAAAACGTTCGCGTGAAGTGGACCGAGAGAGGAAACTGAGGCGACTCCGTGTCGTGGCATCAGCTGGCGTCTCTCTCGATTTGAAGGTCACTCGCAGATGAGACAAGGGCTGGGCGGTGACGTCATGTACAGCCGTGGCGCCTACCGAGAGGAGTGAGGGAGAACCCGGGGCGAGATGGGCAAGACTTCGTTCACCCAAATTCCGGGTCCTGGGGGTTCCTGGGTCCTCTGCGTCTCGGTGGGACCTCCAGTGTCGAGGGGTATGTCCCTAAAAGGGCCACTCGATTGTTGAAGACGACTAAGGACGATGAATACCGGGGGTGGTCCCCTTGGTTAGAGTCGGAATTGTATCCGAAGGATAATAAACAACGTCACTCTCGGGTTACCAGTGGGTGCACTCGGCGCTCGCGCCTTGTCACAAAATGTGTGTGGATGTCACTGACCACTCTTACCTCAATTGGTTGTAAAGTTTCGGAAGATCACCTTTGAGTGCTTCCGTACGGAGGTTGTAACGAGTTTTTGCGGTGAATGGAAACGACTACTAAATTTAACAAAGTCTTTTTATTAATTCACTTTGGGACAGAATTCTTTTTATAGCAAAAATAATATTCAATTAAATTAAATGAAATTAAATTAATTAAATTAAATTAATTAATGAATTAACTTTAGTTACGTAAAAAATGGCGATTATATGTACAGCTCTTAAGGTGAGACTTAAGACAGGTTAATCGGAAACAAGTTTAACTAAAGCTTAATGAACAATTGATATAATTGAAGTTAAGTTCCATTATCAAATGGAAACTAAATTGACCGGGAGGGGTAGTGCCACTGCAGGAATAATTACAAACTTTAAGTCACAGAGTCTACGTATTATGAAGATGGTTGGAAAGCAAAGAACCTCGTTACCGACGCTCTCGGGGTTTTTATAACCTCGGGGTAGGCGGAGACGAGGTAAACTAAGGGTCACCCTCTTACGGGCGGAGCCTAACAGCAAGCGCCTATAATAGTTTTCGATATTCGAATTTAAGCGGAGGCGACGTTAATTTACTGCCTCGATTGGGAGATGGAACTTCGGGAGAGTTCCGGGGGCGAACCAATCATGATCGAAATAGGTTTCGCGGAATTTACATTTTTCTTTTGATAATAAGGCATAATTGTAGGATCGAGAGGCGCCAGAGGGGCGGCATGGAAGGAGGGTCGAACCTATACAAAAGGGAACTGATTTGGAAGGAATTTATAGGGCGCAAATGAATTTCATATTCGAGATAACCACTTTTGCGTGATTCTTTGGAAAAGAGAAATAGGGGTTAGGGAGAGCTGAAATTTGGTATGCGAGTAGGTCGAGCTAGGGGAAATCTGGTGGGCTATAGGTTGACACAATTATGCTTTATCTATGGGAATAGGTCAAGATTTTAGGAAATTTAATAATAAAAATATAAAAACTGAGGTGTTTATAGACGCTTGCCTTGCATCACGCGATGCTGACAATAATAGAGACGCGGAGGGATCGAAGAATTCATGCGATGTGCATATTTTCATATGCACCTCGCATCTATCAATTTAGATTGGGATTAATGGGATTTATGTGGATTACATGGGATTTATGGGATTTCTACGGATTACATGGGATTACTGGGATTTATGTGGATTACATTGGATTTCTCCGCGTATGAAAGAATGCACACTCTGTGATGTCAGAACAAAGGAATTTTGGGTTCAAGGTTTAGAATGCAATTCGTCGGAGACGAACTCTTTTGTACCGTAAGGATTTACACTACGGGACATATATACATTTTAACTGCAAACAACACACAGTACGTATAATTAATGTAAAGAACGACCGGCAATCGGATGATTCCGGGTTCGATTCCCGGGAGGTACCTCATTTTTCATTTGTTTGTTCTCCCTCCTCATCTTGTGCGGAACGCTCTTCTACACAAGCGTCGTTCTTTACATACATATATATATATATATAGCATCAAAAAGTGGTGGATTCGAACCCTATTGGCGACAATTTTTGGAGCAAGTGTAATTTACTTCCCCATTGTGGTCTCTAGTGTAATTTACGTTCCCTTACATTATCCTAGTGTAGTTTACGTTCTCTTACATTATCTTAGTGTAGTTTGCGTTCCCCAAACTACAAGGGGACGTGAACTACACTTGCTCCCAAATTTTTCATCATGAAGAATCATGTGGATTCATCCATGATAATTTTCACAACTGCATATATATATATATATATATATATATATATATATATATATTGACTTATCGAATGAGCACTTAAAATATGCAAATGACGTAGTATGTCTGCATATATCATTGCTCCTATCAGCCATGCTTGTTCATAGCTATATCCCTGCAGAGTTCATGAGGGGTATATATCTTGCCCCTGGTCAAAAATAAGTACGGAGACATTCTGTCCAGCAATAATTACAGGCCTATTGCTGTCGCTTCCTGCTTCTCGAAACTACTAGAAAAACTCTTGTTACTCCGATTAAATGATTACCTATGGACATCTCCTAATCAGTTTGGCTTTAAAAGGTCCCACTCAACTGACCTGTGTATCTATGTACTTAAAGAAACAATATCTAAATACATTGACAGTAATTCAACCATTTATAGCTGTTTCCTTGATATAAGTAAGGCATATGATAGGGTGAACCACAATATTTTATTTCCAAACTAGAAGACAGGAAGGTTCCCATGTACATATTAAATTTATTGAAATTTTGGTATTCCCACCAATCTTTCACTGTTAGGTCGTGCAATGTACTATCCGAGTGTTTTGGCTCCTCTTGCGGGGTGAGACAAGGCTCCTTGCTCTCCCCTATGCTGTTTAATGTGTATATTGACGGATTAATTGCTTCACTTAATGAGGCAACAGTAGGATGTTGTATAGATAACACAAGGATAAATAACTTAGTTTATACCGATGATATAGTGTTAATAAGTCCCTCTGTTAAAGGTCTGGATCGGCTACTAAATGTCTGCGAAGTGTATTCGCAGAAACATGATATTCTTTTTAATGTTACAAAAACTAAGGTTATGCAATTTCATCCTAAAAGCTGTAATCAGCCAGCTGATATAAGGTTTAAAATGAATGGTGAAGTAATTGGGGAAGTACAAGAGTTTAAGTATTTGGGTCAAACTATTACCAGCTCCTTGAGTGATGACCCAGATATAAGAAAACAATCTCGAAGCCTGTGTGCTAAAGCGAATATGACCATAAGGAACTTTCGTTTCTGTACAAGTGAAGCTAAAGACACTCTTTCGTACTTTCTGCAGTAATATATACGGTCAGCAACTCTGGGTGAATTATAAAAAAGGTTCTGGCAGAACCCTAAATTTGCTGTACAACAGGTCTTTTAGACTCTTACATAAATTACCCCCGAGATGCTCAGCTTCGCAAATGTTTGCTACCCGCAATGTCCCAAGCTTCCCGGAGGTAACAAGACGTGCTCAACACAGTCTAATGCAAAGAATTAAAAAATCAACCAACCCGATCATCCAAGCTATCCATGAGTCCTGCCATTTATCCTCTAAGCCAGGGGTTCCCAAATTGTGTTCCGCGGAACACTTCTCACGGTATACAAGTGTTCCGCGGAACACCAATTTGGGAACCCCTGCTCTAAGCTATGGACTTCTTGGTACGAAAACGTCTGTCTGTAGCTCCACTTAACTTCGACAGTGCAGTATTATTTCTAATCAATTGTATATATTTCTATCCTTAGTGTATGAACTGTCATTGTATTAATAATATTTGTCATATGGACTATAGTCTGCCAATAAACCTTTTCATTTTCATATTTTATTTATATATATATATATATATATATATATATATATATATATATATATATAAAACTGCCCTTTTTTCTTTTCCTGGTATCTGGAAGCAAGAAAGCCGTCTTGAGAAAAAGGGATTGTAACGTGGGCAACGGAGACCGATTTCCGTAGCAATGATTTTAGTGGAAATAAAAGCCTTGAGAGAAAGAAAGAACGAATCCCTTAATGGGAACCCGACCACCAAAATGCGAAAAAGCAAAAGGATGAAATGGCTCTAATAAAGTTATTTAAAACAGATCCTTTGGAACACATTTTGCCCATTCTTATATTTCCGAAAACGCCGAGTTTTACTTCTTCGGATAAAATTGAATCATTACTTAACCCCAAAGTGACTTATCTTATTTCCCCAAATACTCTTTGCCACGGCTTAGATTAAAGCTTTTATACACAGTATATATATATATATATATATTATATATATATATACACTGTGTGTGTGTGTGTATATATATATGTATATATATATATATATATTTTTAATAAATGTTTTATTTGTGTATAAATATCTGGATCACCTGAAGATCAGGGCCCCCAGCCTTCGTTAGTTGGCCTTATAAGGCTAACTAACGAAAATATTACTACTTAACCTAACCACTCGTCAAGGGCGTACAGTTGACCTGACGATTGGTTAGGTTGAGTCATGATATTTTCGTTACTTAGCCTTATAAGGCTAACTAACGAAGGCTGGGGCCCTGATCTTCAGGTGATCCAAATATCTTAAATAAGTTCATATTATTGTACATGGCGTTCATATAGTGAATATGGCAATGACTTCACTGTATTCAATTGCGTAACTTTATGGACACCCTGTACCTTACCCTCAGCTTCATTTCATCATCATTATTATTATGTATTATTATTTTCACTCAAAATCTCTTTTTTTTTACTTCATTAAACAAAATTTACACGAAAATATTCGTGGAAGGAACGAGAAGAGAAATACTTTGAACTAACGAGAAACATTAAATAATTCACTTTGATTCATCGTATTGTTACAGAATCCTAAAAAGAAAAATTTTATTCCTTGTCGGTTTCCTTTTAAAATTACTCCTGGCTCCGAAAGAATTTCAATCCTGCACCAGTTAGGGAACTACGGCGGAGGAAAAAAAGAAATATATATATATATATATATATGATGAATAAAACCACGAAGGAAAGGAAACACAAAATGGTGCTCAAGCGCTTTCGTCTAATGACATCCTCAGGAACACTGAAGTACATAAAAAGGTTAAGCCTATATATAGGTTACAGAAAGAAAAAAAGAAAAAATAAATAACATACATACACACACACACACATATATATATATATATATATATATACATATCTATATATACAAATACATACATACATACATACATACATATATATACAATAAACAGAGAAGTAAAAATAAAAAATTAAAAATTAAAAATTAAAACCTTAAAGGATTACCAGTGAGGCGTACAGATTTGTAAGGAAAAATATCGATTTTTAGCACAAGATCAAATGGATTATAAAAATACAAATTTATACTGGAACTCTGCCCGGGTTTTAACACACTGCTGCCTATGGTCAGGTTTCGATATATATAAAAAAATAAAATGCAAATTAAAAAGTTAATCGATTTTTAGCACAAGATCAAATGGATTATAAAAATACAAATTTATACTGGAACTCTGCCCGGGTTTTAACACACTGCTGCCTATGGTCAGGTTTCGATATATATAAAAAAATAAAATGCAAATTAAAAGTTAATAAAGTAGAAGACAAGTTTACCAAAGATTTAATGTTTTACCCTTCTTATCTAAATCTGTTTTAAAGGAATTCAAAATAACAGGATCGAGTTGAAAAAGACCTTTGCTTACAAATCTGTACGCCTCACTGGTAATCCTTTAAGGTTTTAATTTTTAATTTTTAATTTTTTTATTTTTACTTCTCTGTTTATTGTATATATATGTATGTATGTATGTATGTATGTATTTGTATATATAGATATGTATATATATATATATATATATATATTATGTGTGTGTGTATGTATGTTATTTATTTTTTTCTTTTTTTCTTTCTGTAACCTATATATAGGCTTAACTCTTTTATGTACTTCAGTGTTCCTGAGGATGTCATTAGACGAAAGCGCTTGAGCACCATTTTGTGTTTCCTTTCCTTCGTGGTTTTATTCATCATAAATATTTTTCACGTGTTACTTTCGTGAAATACTTTTCATATATATATATATATATACAGTATATATAGACTAATCAGTGCTTAAGACATTCGTAATTATAACTACAGTGGAAGCGAGATGAAAAGTGCAACATTTTCACACAAAGCATCACTTCGCCCATACACCCATTATGTATAGTAGCTGTAATCGTTGTAGTATACAACCTAAGAATAATTTGAAAGTCATTACCACTTATAATACAAAAATACATTCGTGAATCCTTTAATATCTTATCTTTTAACATCTTATTGTATCAGGAACTGCCTGCACCTTCTGATACCTTCCCATACTATGTCTACATGACGGTAGAGCTCATCTGAAATCTTCTTCTGCCTCATTTGCCATTTATTGGTCATTACCCCTCAAAGGTTTTCAATGGAATTTAGCTCCCATTTCTGCTTACCCAGTCAAAAATAATAGTTTACGAGTTTTCCTGAAAAACAGATTTGTTCTCACTGAAAATTTAACCTGTCTACCGAATACATTTAAGTTTTTTTGCTTGTCCCTGTATGGACATTTTTTGGTGCTCTTCCAATACGTGCTCTACCGTAAAATTTACATTCCAATATGTGCTAACTAACGAAAATATCACGACCTAACCTAACCAATCGTCAAGGGCGTACAATTGACCTAACGATTGGTTAGGTTAGGTCGTGATATTTTCGTTAGTTAGCACATATTGGAATGTACATTTTACGGTAGAGCACGTATTGGAAGAGCACCCATTTTTTTTTATATGATATCGTGTCCAAGTGGACATTAAACATATACCACTTGACAAAGTAAGTTCTGTCCAAGTTAAGTGTTCAATTGGGCAGTTTTTATGAAATTGCCTTGTCCCCGTGACAGAATTACACATCGTCGAGATTCCGTAAGTTTAAATTTTGTCATTCGAGTTTTCCTTGTGTCAGTTTCTAAAGTTCGTGTTGTAATGAGAGTTATTTAACCTTCGCAACATATAAGGTTATATGACAGAGGGGACCTACAGTTTTACGTGGGATCCGAACCACAGGTCACTACATAGTCAGAACGCAGCGAGCGGTTTCCCATCCAACTACTATCCGACCTAATGTCGCTTAACTTCGCTGATCAACCGGAAGCGTTGTTACGACATTGGCTACGACGTATCCCAAGGTTGGAGTTCCTCTACTCTATATTCTCACTTATATTTTTATAAATAGGGTTATAGTCCTTGTCAAAATGGTGACTCATCTTTTAATGATTATAGCTATCTGAATGTGGTGTACCATATTTTTATAACGGTAGTATGAGTTACCCCCTTTTCAGCTAGGACAGGAGTTATTTTATTAGTTGATTGTTAGTTCCGTTTTAGTTTTACGTCCAACTGACAGCACTGAGACGATGGACGGTAACACCAGGAATTGGGAAAAATAAGTTCTCTTAAAGGAGAACTGGGTCGTGCCAAATACATTATTGCAGTGGCCTAGCCAGGGCACCACGCCCTCTCCCAGCTTCTCAGACTGACTTGGAACAGTCCTTGACTGGGTTTTACTTAAACAGGTTAATATACAGAAGGGGTAGATTCCATAAGAATCCAAAAGGGCCGAAAAGAAGACAAAATTAGAAAGTAAAAAGAGAGGAACAGAAAAAAACAAACAGAGAAAAAAGTTGGAGCGTAGGAAAACAAAAGAGATGCCTAGGTTCAACTAGGTGTGCTCGTCCAGGTTCTTTTAGATGAGAGCAAAACTCCTTTAGCTTTGGAGATCCGAAGCCCGGGGCCTACTAACCATGAAAAGTGGAGAGCAGGCCCCTACAAACACGCCAATAATGGGCAGCTACGGAACACCTACACCTCTCGCAGGACGCGAGAAGCAACTCACCCGCTCCTGCGAGACCATATTCCATAAAATACAGTAGACTGAGGAGGGAGAGTTACTGTAAAGTCAAGGCACCGATTACTCTCCTCTAACTTCCCAACCACCCTTTCCGGTTGATTCGCCTCTTCTCAAGTATTAATATACAAAAGAACGTTCAAGCTGCACAGTCATTTCAGGAACTTTAAAAGAAAACTTCGAATTTAGTGTACAAAACATAACAATTACAACTGCAGAATTCTATTACATCAGTACATTAAAATATTGGTTACATTTATCCTAAATATTTTTTATAACAGGATAGTAATTAAATTATTTTTACATTTACAAACTGTATAATATAAATTCTAACTAAAAATAATATCTTTATAGAATCAAACAGCTAATTTTTAGTTTCAAAGAATTTACTTTAAGATTTTTAAAAATTATAAATTACCATTTTTTAATATAATTTTTACTTTCAAATTAGATGGGGCAAAGTATAGACACAAAAAATAACTGTATATATGTTTTCAAAACGATTTAGCGACATCAAAGAATTTTTTTTTCGTATATACGTTTTCAAAACGATTTAGTGACATCAAAGAATTTTTTTTTTTGTCTTGAAAGATTATATTCCTACACAAAACTGTTCAAAATGTAGATATATTTATATATTTCTGAAAACTTTTGAACACATCAAGAAATATCAGAGTTTTGACATTTCTTGAAAATGTATTTACTCCCAAGAAGGTTGACAAGTTCATAGTTTGTTTATCTGACAACGCCGAAAGCTGAAATTACCTTCAATTTTCATGGAATTAGTCTTTCATTTTATTCACCGATGAAGCAGTTCCTAAGAAATTACTGAAAATTTGGAGCGTAACGCAGTATTCCTCCCTATCTATTTTATGTTAACATAATTGTACATATAAAGTTTTCTTAATTTTTTATATGATGGAAATTTTCCATCAGTTACTGGAAATTTATACACTGCGCCCTCGATATATGCGAGGGATAGGTTCTGCTAAAACCTCGCATAATGCAAATTCGCATATATCGAACTTATAGTTAAATGAAAAAAATAGGGATGCGTTCTACAACCAGTTTTTTTTTGCCCTCCCGGCACCCTCAACAATAAATATGCCACTTTTTGATACCAAAATCATTCAACAAGATAACAGTAATGCTATATTTAGGCTGACCATACGTACCGTTTTGAACGGGACAGTACCGTTTTTTTTATATTTCCTGGCCGTCCCGTCGTTTTAATAAAAATGTCAATTTTGTCCCGGTTTATGTACTTACTTTTTCATGAATACAGAATATTACATAACCCCCGTCCCTTTTTTGCCATCCCAATGTCCCGTTTTTGTCTCAAGGAAATATGGTCAGCCTAGCTATATTACATCAGTACTGTACAGTATAAATATTAAAGGACATAGTAAGCCTTGGTTTCAAGGTTAATGAGGTCCTCTTACGCTTAGCTGAAGGCCAGTACTAGGCAGAGGACGTTTAGAAGCCATGTCTACAATAAACAGTAAGACAAAACTGGAAAAAGCACTCAAAAATAGTGAAAAACACAACACAGTCTAGAGCACAACGCACGCACACCAACACGCTATAACGGTTTATGCGAGACTGTTGTTGTTTGGCGGGAACACGTCGGTGCGCTCAGCGGCTCAGCAATATTTCGCACTAGGTGGAGCATTAATGCGAATTTTTTCAGCATATACTGAATTCTAGGTAGAAATAGGGACTTCGCATAACAGCGAATTCGCATATGCTGAAGACGCATATATCGAGGGCGCAGTGTATAAGGTTTTTTGCACATGCGCACTAAAAGCATGACTATAAAAAACAAAAAATAGAAAAAGTGTATAAATGAATATGCGCTAATAAACTTTTATTGAACCTGACAAAGCCATCTTATATGATTATTACCCCAAGACCTATGAATACAAACTGTCAAATAAAAATTGGGAATGCCACTCTTGCAAGGGTGAATGAGGTTAAAGTGTTTGGCATTAATTTAGATGAAAAATTAAATATTCAAAAATCATGTACAACATATCAAATGCAAAATATCAAGATTTCTCTTCATATTATTTAAACTAAAAAAGACACTTCCTCAAAACTCGCTCCTTACCATGTATTATTCCTTCTTCCATCCACATTTATTATATCGCATTACAACATGGAGCTAGGGGCAGGCGGGGAAGTGCCCCGGGGCCCGGGCCTTTCGGGGGCCCCGGGTCGTTTCAACAAGTGATGAGAAGTTATTTGAGACAGCAACAAAGCTAGTAAATAAATATAAAAATGATATTTCCTCTGGATTTCCAAGTCAATTACTCTCTTTTCGAATGTGCTTAAAAACAGACATTGAAAAAATTACGACAATCCATGAGCTATATTCATTTTTAATTAAAGACAACAGTTCTTTGTGCTCAAGTTTTCCCGAAGTTGTGACTGCCATAACATTGTTCCTCACAATTCCTGTGACAGTTTCAAGTGCAGAGAGATCGTTTTCAAAACTTAAACTAATAAAGAACTATCTTCGAAATTCTCTGAATGAAAAAAGATTAAGTGGACTCTCAATTATATCAATTGAAAACAAAAAAGCTAGAAATATTAACTTGGAGGATTTAATTAATGAATTTGCCGAAAGAAAGGCAAGAAAAGTCAAGTTCTGATGTTGTCGTAAGTGAACTTTTATTTCACGGTATCCTTTTTAAAGCTCAATATTTTGCATAATGTTTTGCCTTCTATGCCTCCATGCGTACGAGTAGTATCATAATTCTTAAATATATGCTAAATAAATAATGCAAAGAAAAGCAATATAAATGTATAATAAAAATTTTGTTAGGGGGCCCGTGACACTCTTGCTCCGTTCCTGCATGGAGCAACTCAAAGAAATATATAAAACATCCTTTGGAAGTAATTCATAAAAAATGTTCGCGAACTCTCTCGAATAATGACAAGAGACAAAGTCACACTTCCCCAATGTTTTTAAAGAGCTCAATATTTTAACCCTTTATCGCGCAGTGTGACTTTACTGATTTTGTTTTGGCTAACGCCAGACGATTTTATTCAGTCTCGAAAAGACCTCTGTGTAGTAAAGGGTTAAGAGACGTTTGCGTAATCCTTTACTGCGCAGAGGTGTTTCCAAGACTGAATAAAATCGTCTGGCGTTAGCCAGAACAAAATCAGTAAAGTCACACTGCCCGAAAAGGTTAAAACTAAATGATTTTGTACAAATTCAGTGTTGCTGTCAATATGCTGAAAGTTATCAGTAAAAATGAACATGCATCACCCATTCAAAGAGAAACTACCCCTTATCAAACACGTCATCATTATAACACGAGACTCTCCGGACATTTTACACAAAAACCAAACTATACAACAGAAACTGCAGGAAATGCACTCTGTTTCAAAGGAGCGGATGTATGGAAAGCGATTCCCGTAAATATCAGACATGCTTCATCATTAAGTGTACTTCGCATGAAGTTCGCAAATCACTTCATTAGCTCCTACTGATGTAAAAGTTCATTACCGCCATTATTACTACATTAATTATTACATTATTATTATATTATTATTACATTATTACATTATTATTACATTATTACATTATTATATTATCGCCATTATTATTGTTTAAGTCCCTATTTTATAATTAATTATAATTATCTTCCATATGGTTTCTGGAAAATCATATCCGATCTCAACTCTTCATAATTTATCTACTTTTTCATTAAACTCTTTTAATTTTATATTTTTTCTTATTTTTTGCATTAAGCTTCATTTATTTTCTATTAAGGTTTCAAACGAACATTTTCTTTAACTTTATTATTACTTTATGTAATTGCTTTCCATGTATGAAATTGTGTAAAGTAATCAAACAATATGATGCCAGATATTTCTGTAATTTTAACTTTTTGCTTATTATTATTATTATTATTAGTAGTATTATTATTATTATTTGCCATTTCACTTCCTTTTTGTAATAAATTAACTGAATCCATACTTCTAACGACATATTCAGATGAGAATACTTTCAGTATATTAATGGATGTCAAAACCGTGAAGGAAAATAATGAAAATGTATCATTGTTGTATAATTTTATGATTTGTGTTGTTTTCCTAAGTAAAATTTTTTTAATTTGAATTTGAGAGATTTTGTCGTGTTTTTGTTATAGTTTCATAATTATTATTGTTAGGATTCACACACACACACACACACACACATATATTATTATTATGATGTGTTTGTGACATGTGATATGTGTTTCTACCTCGTGATGTACAGACGTGTTTGTTTCCGCTCTGTCTAATATCCAAATAACTAGTGTTTATAAGTTCAGCGGTAAATTCTGTCTTATACCAGTGTGTGTGTATTAAGTAGTAGTGAATTCCCGTAATTTATTAAGTGAAAACCGGTATCATATAGCGTGCACAAAGAAAAAAAATCAACATAAATTGAAAGAATTCCAACGGAAAAACTGCTTTCTTGAGCTTTTTCATTAGGCCAACAGAACAGACTCAGCAGATGAAATTCGAAAAAGCCATAAACATAAGGGTCAGTTTTACGCAGCCAAAATTTGAGAATTTGAGAAGCCGAAAGGAAGAAGAAGAAAAAAGACGAAAATAAATAAATAAATAAAATAAATAAAGGAAGATGGGAAAGAATACGAAGAAATGTGTTAATTGCTGCAAACTCATAAAGTTAAATAAAGTTGGATTATGCCTAATGGAATTCGCCGCGCTCCAGCTCTGTTATTGCAGAAGTGAAGCAGACCAAACCACAGGCTTAAAATGTATGCTCTGCAATACATTTAAACATTACGAATGCATGAATCTGTGTAAAAAAGAGAGAAAAATGATAAGCAGAATAAATAACAAAATCAGGCCTTTATGGCTTCCTGTGCTTCAAATGCTGGTAAAAATAAGAATATAGTACAAAGAGCAATGCAAATGGGAATACATGTTTACCGACAGATGACCAGGAAATACCAGATAACGCCGACATAACCGAAAACGAGGCGCAGAACAACAACACACTACAGGAAAGCACACTATAGGGAGATGCAAAAGTAGCCTCAGAGGATGAAATACTCCCTGCAAAAGAGAAATATAACAGGAACACAAAATAGAAAGAGAGGGATACCAGGAACACAAAAGAGAAAGAGAAAGATACCAGGAACACTAATGAAAACTCGCCGAAGACAAAATAACCACTGAGTCAGGAAGAAGTAAGTGGTGGCGGAACAGAAGAAAGCAATCGAATCACATAAGACACGTAAGGAGATCAAACGACGGGCCATATGCGAATACTATAAAACAGGGTTGTGTAAATATGGATCAAACTGCAGGTACAGTCACCAAAAAAAATGCTTCGATATGATGAGGAATGGAAGATGCAGATACGGACAAAACTGACACTTTTCCACCCTCCTATGTGCAGACAGTCACTGACAGAGAGAAAATGCCTAAATATAGAGTGCCCATATTTTCACATAAAGGGTACCCAAAGAAGAGAACGGGAAAGAACAGACCGACCTTATCCGAATTAGAAGTAACAACAGGAGCAAGGAAACAAAATTTTTAGAGGAAATGAGGACGATAAAAGCACAGCTTGCCCTACTAACAAGAAAGTACAGGACTCCGCAGATATATTCACCAAACCATTACATACATCACCACTCTATCCAACACCACTCTATCCAACACCACCCACCGATAATACAACAACCACAGTGGTATCAAGGGCGCAACCCCAATTCTCCCAAATGCAGCGGCCCAACCAATAGCACCAAACAGGAACCGACATCGACCTGGAAACGGCCAGCATATAGGAAAACCGAACACGGAAATTAGAAACCCGATAAATGTCTTATAAACAAATATTCAAGGCCTCTATACGGACCGTGCAGACTGCAAATTACAATACTTACAGACTTTAACTACCGAAGCCAGCATAGATATCATATGCCTAACGGAAACACACTTGCATAAATGCGAAAAAGGCTGTGAAAACTGCATCGAGGATACTGAAATAGCATTGCTGGACTACAACATACACAGAGCAGATAGAGTGCTAGACGAGGGGGAGGGTGTTGCATCTACGTGAAAAACACATACACATGTGAAGTGAAGGTAAGCAAATCAAACAGCACAGTCGAAATTATTATGTTAGAAGTAAAAGAACTAAACCTAACCATTATGAACATCTACAGACCACCAAACACCACAAAAAGTTAATTCCAATTTGCTACAAATGAAACAGAAAACATATTAAAATTACTTGAAACTCCAGCAACAAATATTCTAATTTTCGGAGATTTTAATTTCGCATTCATAACATGGAAGGAAAATGACGAAGTTATATATGTCGAGAAGTTTCATGGCAACATTAAAAAAGATGACAGAACCCAAGCAATAATGCTATTAGATATGGAACATTAAGCCCTTACCCAGGAAGTCTGTGAAGCCACAAAAAAAAGAACGTTTTGAATTTAATCTTGACAAATAACAACGAGATAATAATAAATAAAAATGGGATCACCTGAAAATCAGGGCCCCCAGCCTTCTTTTGTTAGCTTTATAAAGCTAACTAACGAAAATATCACGACTTAACCTAACCAATCGTCAAGGGCGTACAGTTGACCTAACGATTGGTGAGGTTAGGTCGTGATATTTTCGTTAGTTAGCCTTATAAAGCTAACTAAAGAAGGCTGGGGGCCCTGATCTTCAGGTGATCCTAAAATAGTAACGCACACAAAGTTCTCCGACCATAACCTCATCGATATACAATTGAAGTTAGCTCCCAGAGGTCCAAAAACGCATCCTAGAGAGTCAGAAGGAATATTTGAAAGCTTAAACATAAATTCAAAGAAAGTAAATTGGGAAAACGTAAATAAAGATTTAAAGGAAGTAAATTGGGAATTGCTACTTCAGGAGAAGACTTCACAAGAAATACTCTGTATAATAGTGACTGAAACCAAACCTATAATACTGAAACATACTCCAGAGAGACAGAAAAGAAAACGTAGCAAGCTCGAGACGAAAATCAGGACACTATTCAGGCAACGAAGATAAACCATAAAATATCTCCACAGATGCAGAACTGATGCAAAGAGACTCAAACTAGAAATGAAACTTAGCGAAATAGAAGTGGACTTAAAGCAAACATTCATACATAAGACAAACGAGGAGGAAAACAAGGTAGCAGAAAACAAAAAATAACTCAAAATACTTCTATACGTTTGCGAAAAGGAAAATGCAGTGTAAGGAGAGTATTGGTCCGTTGATAGACGGGGAGGCCAAATACACAAATGACCCGAAAGAAATATGCGAATTGCTTAGGGAACAATTTAATTCTGTGTTTAGTACTCCTAAGTCAGCGATGGAAGTAGAAAACCCACACGAATTTTTCGACATAGATACAAATCAGCGAAGAACAAATTCCGCACAAACCTATTAATAGACTTCGAGTTCACGGAAGGAGACGTAATTAAGGCTTTACCATAGATGCGAGAAAATTTAGCGTTAGGGCCAGACACATGGAGTGCCACGTTTCTGAAGAAATGTAAAGAGAGTATTGGCAAACCGCTATACTTACTGTGGAGGAAATCACTCGACACAGGATAAATTCTACTTCCATTAAAGAACGCGAACATTGCCCCTTTATTCAAAGGTGGTAACAGAACAATGCCCAAGAATTATCGGCCGGTAACTCTCACCTCCCACCTTATAAAGTGCTTTGAAGAAAGAGGTAAAACTACCTACTACCTACAAGAAAAAGACTTATACAACCCAAATCAACATGGCTTCAGGGCTGGAAGATCATGCCTATCACAGCTACTATACCACCACGAGAAAATATTGGAAACATTGTGTCGAGAACAAAAAATAGATGTAATATACAGTATACTGACTTTGATAAAGCCTTCGATAAATGTGACCATGGAATCATAGCACACAAACTTAAGAATACAGGAATTACTCGAAAGCTAGGAAGATGGATATTTAATTTCTTGACACAAAGAACGCAAAGAGTGGTGGTAAACGGAGTTAAATCGGAAGTCTGGAAGTCGTGAGCTCTGTCCCACAAGGGACAGTATTAGCTCCCTTGCTGTTCATAATAATGATTGCAGATACTGATGCAGATATTAAGGACAATATTGTATCATGTTTCGCAGATGACACAAAGATATGTAAGGAAACGTAGTCGTAAAAACCATTGATTTTATTATTCGTTCTCTTTATCACTTTTCCAGCCTTTCTTCCCAAGTTGATGCATTTAATGTGCCTAAATGCAATGCATCGTATGCATTTCAGACCAGTGTTTTGTCAATTTTATTTTCAGAATAGCAGGCGTAGGTAAAACAGCACATTCCTTTTGGGCCTAGATTGATCTTGAAAAATTTGTGAATTTAGATAATTTTAAAAAATTTTCATATTATTTGTATTCTAAACCATTTTTTTTTTACTTCCTATATTCACCTGCTGTAGTTATTTGCTTGATTTATTATTAATTTCGTTAATTTATTTATTTTTTTCGTTATTCTACTTAATTTGTTCTCCTTTTCTACGACTTTACACTGATATTCTGAATTCTGTGCACTCTAAATAGAAGTAGACGTTTCGTTATACGTTTCATTGTCTCAATTCTATAAATTTTTAAATGTCTGCTGCATTAGACAGTTCACATCAATTAAACATTTCAGCAAGTCAGTTGAAATGTCTAAATTGTCCTAATGTTTTAAACAACTGAAAAGACTAATCTGAGATGTCTAATGAAATGTTTAATTAATGAGTTATCTAAGAATGAAATGTCAAATACATGAAAGTTTAAGGAATCTACATTTAAGTATAAGTTTAAGTTTATACGAAAAAATTGGTTCACAGCATTACTCTTAAAAACTTTTGACTTTCCGTTTACATCCATTTCTTCTTGTTATTGACTCTCTTCCTATCAAAAAAACTTCCTGTAATTTACATTATCAAAACCATTTATCTGTTTTAAATACTACAGTTTGTTTTCCTATAAGTCAACGCTTTACACACCTAGTTCAGCTAATTTTTCCTCAAATACTTTATTTCTCAGTTCTGGATTCATTTTGGTTGCTTTAAATTGAACCCTTTCTAATTTATGAGTGTTTCTGGTACTTGTAGGTTATCTTCCCCCCCCCCCCCCCCACCAATTTTTACAGAATATTTTCATTCAAACTAACGAAAATATCACGACTTAACCTAACCAATTATCAAGGGCGTACAGTTGATCTATTAGTAAATAGTAAATACTATTCCAGAAACAGACACTGTTATAATTAATAATAGATCAACTGTACGCCCTTGATAATTGGTTAGGTTAAGTCGTGATATTTCCGTTAGTTTTAACGAAAATATTCTGTCAAAATTGGTGTGTGTGTAAGGGGGGGGGGGAGATAACCTACAAGTACCGTGTTTCTCAAATATAGGCGGTTTGACTTACAGATTGAACCTAGGGTAGACCTACTGCATATCAAGAGGCCTAAGTCTAAGGCTAGCCTCACGGTCACAGGCTGGATGTTAATCTTAAAACAATTTAATAGTGAAAGCCTAGCCAAATAAACACTATCAATAAACGCATGAAAGACTAAGAAGACATACGCCTGCGTGGCATAAATAAATAAATGCATAAATATAATAACTATTTTCGCCTCTTTTCGAGAAAATCCTAACACTAATGCTATAAATATGAACACTAAATAAACTGCGTTACAATTTCAAAATACTTTTAGTCACACTGCGCATGCGTCTAGGCGCAAAGAATAGAAAACTAACTTATTATACAAATGAAATGTTTAATTTCTATGCCTTTATATTTTTAAACATCAAAGCACCGTTTACAGATATTTGAAATATCTAGTAAACATTTTAAAATAGCTATTGTTCATTTCAGAAAGCCGAGTTCATTATGAGATGTTGAGTAGACGTTTCATATATATAACCAAACATCTTGTACCACTTATAGCAGACATGGGGCTGAGACCTGGCCTCGGCCTCGGACCTCAAAAGTGGCCTTGGCCTCGAGGCCAGCTGAAAAGTGGAAAGGCCTTGTGACTTTCGTGAGGCCTTAGGGAATCCTGGTTTGTTTTGTTCTGTAATTTCCAACCCCCGGTAGCGTTGGGGTGGGGATTCTTTAGGTGGGCGCGCTCGGGGTGGATATTCTTCAGGTGAGGACCATGACCTGACAGGTGACCATATGTGGCGGCATACTTTGATAAATATTATTCAGACAGGTGACTAGAAGGCGGCAGTCTTTGATAAATACTATTCAGTTAGATGATCAACGGATTAGTGACAGGTCGCTGTGACGTTAGATACATAAATATTATATATGTCGCAGTATATAAATATTATTCAGTCAGTTAGCAGTAGACCAATTGACTTAATGTAACAAAACTAGTGTTGGAAAACAATCTATCGGTTGGTCATTAGTTGAACTGAGCTCATATAATGTGTTTGTGTTATTTATGTGTATAAACTATTGTACTGTATTTATTTCTGTAACAAAAAATAGGCCAAACTAGAGAAGAATACCACCTGGTATACTGATAACTAGCTACTAGCATCGATAATTTTGTTTTTCGCCCTTCGTAAATTGTAACATATAAACTTCTAAATAATATGATTTGAAATTAATATATAATATCGGCCACAAACAATAATTTGGCTAATATCGGCACTTAAACTGAGATGTAAATTGTTATATTGTTTGCAAATAATTTTTTCGGTCTTTTTTATTTACTTTAATAATATAAAGTATTATAAATATAACTTTAAAAATGTCTGATAATGGATAATATCAGGTGCAAATATACTCTTGAATCAAAATACAAATATAACATGTTGAAATATCAGGTGCAAATATATTCTTAATATTATCGTGTATATATAATTATATAGTAATGGCATGATATAAACTTCATACCTATAGGCCTACCGTACATCAGAAACATCTTTCGCATAGAGTACAAGCTACAATTACATTAATGATCTTTTGTAGACTCTAAGACCACAATTTCTTATTGTCAAGACACATAAAAATGCAAAACTTACAAAAATAAGGCATCTCCAAATGTAGCTCTGTTTGCAATGCTAGCTAGAGTCGTTAATAATTGTAGCCATTCAAAAATTATACGATCAACACTCAGTGAGTTAGTACAATCTTGAAATATTTTGCTAGATCATCTTCACATCATAACTTTCCATGTTATCATAAATATTTGAAATATTGCGGGTATATTAAGATGAGAAATAAGAACTGCATGAAATGAGAAATAAAAAGTTATTGGGTTAATGCCCAGGAAATCTTGTTCTTGCAACTATGTGTGACTGTGTGACACCCGGCAAGTGTAAACACACAGCGTGTCGGTGTTGTGGTGGTGTCGCGTGTGATAGATGAACCTGCTTAATGCCTAATAATTCCCTTTTATTAGGTAAGTAAAGTGAGCTGTCTTTGTTTATTAATTTTGAGTAGAATCTTGCTTTTCCCTATGGATTTCAAAAAAAGAAGAGATAAAGGCTAGTGTGAGGCTACGGTAGGTTACCTTTGGAAGAGTTTTAGGCCTAGGCTAGGCTAGATTGTTAAGCCTTCCCAAAGTATGGAGGAGCTTATTCGTAAAAGATTTCGAAGTGAGTATCTGCACCCAGAGATGCAAATACCGCATTCATTATTTGCATCGGAATATCACACCTCTGGGTGCAAATACCTTCAGCCTAACAATCCTAAGGCCTCGTGAGGCCTCCCCTAAAATGGCCTCGGCCTCGAGGTCTGAGTCCAGACCTCGTCCCCATGCTTGACTTATAGTACACGAGTATAAGGTAGCCCGTGGTCGAGAACTGACTCGCAACCATAGGCGTACGGGCCAGGGGGTTTAGGGGGGCTGCAGCCCCTCAAGATTCGCAAGTTTCCGAATATTTTTGGGCAAACGCCTCAAAATTCGGGAAAAGTCCCCAAAAAAATGGCGGAAAAATTGGAGTTTATTAAAATTATACTCTGATGTACTAATTAAACCAAACGCAATAAATTATGCAACAATTTTTTTTGCTTGGCTGCGATGTCGCACAAACGTGTCGCATTTAAACTTCTAAAAAAAATTTGTTGGGGTTAATTTTTTGTAGAATATGCATGAAAAATATGAATATTTTATAATGGTCTATGAATATATGCGCATTATTCCAACAAAATATTTCATTTCCTTGCCATGTTAAGTTCATTATGTCGGCATTGGAAAATTCGGGCACCTTGGAAGCATGAACAGCTGAGTGAACTGCGCGCCGCGTGCCCTCGCCGGGAATCAGAAACGGGCCGATGGATCTGTAGTCAGGATGCTAACCACTATCGGTGGTGTAGTGGTTAGCATCGCTGACTACGAATTCATCGGCCTCGGGTTTGATACCGACATTCGACATTCGACGCGCAGCAACACCTTCATCCTTCCATACAATAAAATTGTTGGCAGATAAATGGTTTATCCTGGGTAACGAGTAGTTAATAGGGGCTGCTGATCAGGAGGTCGATCCGGGCGAGGACTTGTAATTTCTGACCATCGTGGTGAGTCGTGGTTAGGATTCCATGTTAAACTGTAGGTTAAGGTGGAGCATCAAGCTTGACCTTTGTAGAATGAACAATTCAAGGCGGAAGCAAACCAAAGTTAACTTCACCATTGAACCGCTTATATATATATTATATATATATATATAATATATGAAAAATTATTTCACGAAGTAACACGTGAAAAATATTTATGATGAATAAAACCACGAAAGGAAGACACACAGAATGGTGCTCAAGCGCTTTCGTCTAATGACATCCTCCTCAGGAACACAGGAGTACATAAAGATTCAGCCTATATATAGGTTACAGAAAAAAAAAATATATATACAGTATATATACAATAACGGAGAAATAAAAATTAGAATTAAAATTAAACATTAAAGGAATGTGGGAGGAGCATACAAATTGTAAGGAAAAACTATCGATTTTTAGCACAAGATCAAATGAATTTGTTTCCAACCAATGTTAAAAAAAATACAAAAAATACAATTTATACTGGAAATCTGCCCGGGTTTTAGCACTCTGCCCTTCTTGTTTAAGGTTTCGATGTATATAAAAATAAATTGAAAAATAAAGTTATTAGAGTAGCAATACAATTCACCAAAGATTTAGCGTTCTACCCTTCTTATCTAAATCTGTTCTGAAGGAATTAAAAATAACAGGATCGAGTTGAAAAAGACCTTTGCTTATGTTGAAGTTATTTGTAAGTTGGATAATGGCAGACTCAAGAATATTTCTATTAAAACCCACAAACCTGGCAACCCTATGCGCCCTATTATTAGCTCGGTGGGCTCTATTACTTATAACTCTCCCAAATGGCTTGTCAAGTCTTGTCCCCAATTCTCGGAACTATCTCTGATTCACATGTAAAATTCCATGGATCTTACTGAAAAAATGAATAATGCACGTACTGAAACTAACGATAGATTGATCAGTTTGGACGTTTGTTCATTGTTTACAAAAGTGCCGATTGACGATATGCTTGACTTTCTCTCCCAGAATTACATAGTACGACCTGCCACTACCTTCACACATTGTTTTGGAACTTATTAAGCTTGCATCAAAGACTGTAAATTCACTTTCATGTTATAATGTTATAATGTTTCAGACCAAAAACACCTAGGATCCACTCATGGCTGGTCTACCTAACTGTGTTCGTAATCGTGTATTGTGTATGTCCTCCGTGGTGGCGGAGGGAACCTACAATTTTACGTGGGTTCCGAACCACAAGAACATAAGAAATTTATGTAAAAACTGCCGGTAAATTGGCAACGACCAATTTTTACGAAACTAAATAATTATCATTTAAAACTAATTAATTATCGATTTAAAACTAAAGATAGAATCTCTGGATCCAGAATCAAGTCATAATAGACTATTATCCACAAATATGTTACACTCTATATCTATTTATAACGGACATGCAAATATATCAGATCCAAGAATCCAGTCAATTTTCATTACGGTATCCATCAAGTCACGGTCCATATCGATTGCGGACCAAGTCAAAATTTACAATCATATACATTACAATATATACACTTACGAGAAAAAGTGTAGGTGTGGCTGTAAAGACTGTACAGTAATGTAGAAATGTGTGTGCACCCCATTTTGGGTCTCCCATTTAAAGGTGTTTGTGGGGCAAGTGAAGATCATGAGTTTTTCAATACCTCACAGTACTATGGGGGGCACCGCTCGGCAGAGGAATATCTTTAAATGGGGTGTGTAAGGACAGGGAGTATCCCCCAACCCAAGACGCTGCCTCCCTATATCCCACAACACTTGTGTTGAGCTGTGGGATCTATCCCCAGAAAGCCTTAATTTTACTACCTTAAACTATACCCTTTCTATCACATATGCGTCTAATCGATTTTTAAACATGTTTATAGACGTGCTACTAATTACTTCTACTACCGGCAAACTATTCCAGCTATTACTATTCTATGTGTAAAAAAGTTTTGGCAACTGCTGTCTCGAACCTTCTACTTGTCAACTTACACCCGTTATTTCTAGTCCTATTATATTGAGATATTTCGAAAAAGCTATCTCTATCTACGTTATCGAACCCATTCATAATTTTGAAAACCTGGATTAGATCACCCCTTACCTCCTAGTCTTGAGTGTTGTCAATTTTACTCCTTAAGCCTATCCTCGTACGACTTTGACCAAAGCGACGAATCATCTTAGTTGCTTGTCTTTGAACTCTTTCGATTTTGTTTATATCTTTGCGCATATGCGGATTCCAAAATTGGACCGCGTACTCCAAATGGGGTCTAACTAAGATTTATAAAGTGGAACTATATATCGCGCGATTTGTACTCAAAATTTCGAGCTATAAAACCTAACACTTTGTTCGCCTTATTGACCGCTGCTGTACTTTGTTTTCGCTACTTTTAAATCACTAGTGACTATAACTCCTAAATCTTTTTCCCGCTCTACGCTTGTTAAATCTTTCCCTGACATACTATACCAAAATTACCTTTCCGCGAACCTATATGCAAAATTTTGCACTTATCCACGTTAAATCTCATTTGCCATGTGACTGACCAATCAACGATTTTATTCAGATCTTCCTGGATTTTACCTCTATATTCATCATTAATCGCCCTACCACCCAGCTTCGTGTCATCCGCAAACTTTGAAACTGTACTGACTAGGCCGACATCTAATCGTTAATTTATATAAGAAAAGCAAGGGGCCCAATACAGAACCCTGAGGAACGCCACTCGCTACATTAGCCCAACACGACTCCGCTCCATCAACGACCACCCTCTGTTTCCTGCCTCGCAACCACTCTTCTAGCCAATTTATTACTACAACCCCTGATTCCATGAGCCTTAGTTTTTTCAATGAGTCTTTTGTGCGGCACGGTGTCAAACGCTTTTTCAAAATCTAATACACTACATCAACCGCCCGATGTCTATCGTAAACGTCAACCACGCTTTGGAAAATTCTAAAAGATTAGTTAAGCAAGATTTGTTTCGCCTAAATCCGTGCTGCGTATTTCTAACTAGCTTATGGAATTCTAAGTGTTCGACTATACGATCCCTAATTATTGATTCCAGTAGCTTACCTACAACAGACGTTAAACTGATTGGCCTATAATTTCCCGCCACACCTTTATCGCCTTTTTTAAAGATAGGTGTTACGTTTGCTAACTTGAAATTATCTGGTACGCACCCCTCAGAAATAGACACATTAAAAATCTTTGTTAGCCGCACAACAATGCTATCTTTTAATTCTTTTAGTTGTATGGGATATATGGAATCCGGCCCCGGTGATTTACGCGTTTTCATTTTATCAATATAGCGCATTACTTCCCCTTCACTAACGACAATATTATCCAAAATATTACCATTATCAAAAGGTATTATGTCTATGACCGTAGGGATATTCGTTACATCTTCTATAGTAAAAACTGACGTAAAAAATTCATTTAGCAAGGTAGCCATTTCCTTGTTTTCAGAAACTAGATCTCCGTTTAGATTTTTCAAAGGCCCCAAGACGCTTTTTACTGGATTTCTATTATTGACGTATTGAAAGAATCGCTTGGGGTTTTCTTTACCGTCACGAGCTATGGAGATTTCAAATTCGCGCTTGGACTTTTTTATTACACTTTTCGCTTCACGCCTTAGAGATATGTAGTTGTTTCGTAACCACAAATTGTCTTTATCGCACTTATGTAGCCTATAAGCCCTATCTCTACTCTTTATAATGTCTCCTACTCTAGAAGTAAACCACAAGGCTTGTTGTTTACTTTCGCACGCTTAATTTTGTACGGTACACATTCCTCATTTATAGTCCTAAATACTGTTTCGAACGATTCTCACATTAGTTTTGCGTTGGAGTTCCCCATCACGTTTTCCCAATTGACGTGTGACAATTTATTTCGAAATTTACTAAAGTCTGCGTGCTGGAAGTTACGAATTTTCGTCGAGTTAGCTGGTTTCGAGTGACTTACTGAGAGGACAAACTCTACCATATTGTGATCGCTATTGCCCAACGGTTCTATTATTTGAAGATCAGTAATTAGCCTATCATCCGTAGTTATTACTAAATCTAAATACTGTCCACCTCGTAGGTTCCCCAACCTTTTGAATAAGAAAGCTATCCTCGAGAAAATTAACTAAACGATTACCTTCGCGTCTCCCTGCATTGTATCGTAATTTACGTTAGCGCAATTAAAGTCACCCATAACTAAAGCCTGCTCACTACCGATTATTCGCTTTAGTTCACGATATAACGCTTCGTCCGTATCAGCTGTTTGATTACGGGGCCTATATAACCGCAACAACAAGTTTGAAATCGTTCAATTTAAGTTCTGCTATAGTCGAATCCATCGGTTCTGGAATTGTGTGCTTACTTCTATAACGTTCGCTATATTATCTTTGATATACAACATAACACCGCCTCCTCGCCTACCTATTCTGTTTTTAACAAAAAGTCTATAACCTTTAATTTGATACTCCCCTACAAAGTCACGAGTTTCAGTGCTAAGCCACGATTCATTTATCGCAATTATATCATAGTCTTTACAAGCAATTAATAAAAAATTCGTTTCTTTTATTTCGTAGGCTACGAGCATTTAAGGATAGAACCTTCAAATTGTTTGTAATTGCGACAACTTCGCGAGCGCAGTGGAAATTTATGGAATTTACGCTGGGACCGTTCGAGTTACGGCAGCCTGAAAGAAGAGACAGCATTATGAAATAGTCTTCCTAAACGCGCAGCTCCTACGTCATTAAGATGAAGTCCATCTCCGAGGAACAAGTCCCTCCTGCCGCAGAAACTGTTCCAAAAATTCTCAAAATGCACTCCTTCCTGTTGGCAAAGAGACTTTAGGTTATTGTTAATATAGGTCGCCTTGCTGTAAAAATCGTTACGATGTATAATTCGAGCAAGTATACCTGTTAAAACAATCTTATTAGTTTTTTCCTTTAATCGCTCTAGTAAGTCCCTGTACCTAGCCAGCAGTTCTTCCGATCTAGAATTTCAAACGTTATTAGTTCCGACATGAATAACATACGTTGTGTCCTCGGAGGTACCATCTGTAAATTGGTCAACACTATTAGTTATATCCTCCACCCTTGCACCAGGGTAGCAGTAACGGCGCCTACGACGAGGGTTTCTCCCACAGAATTCCTCGAGCTGTCCTCGAACAATGGAATCGCCAACGAGTCGTATTTCCGGTTCATCATCATCTTCAAAACCTAAAACAGAAAACTTATTGTTTGTTATTACTGGTAGACATGTCTTAGGTTTTCTCAATGGGGCTCCATTACGCACTCGAACGAAGGGTTGGGAACTAGGAGAAGAGAGAGGGCTATTAATACTATTTATATTATTAATAGAAACTGAGGCAGGAGGGGTCGCAACTGGAGTCTCAAGGGATTCTAATTTTGCCGTCAGGAGCATCACCCTTTCTTCAAGGTTTACTCTGGCCTCCTTCTCAAGTTCTAACTCGTTCCTCAGCACTTCTAAGTTTGAGCACCACCTGCAAACTAACTGTTCATTATTATTAGCCATTGTAAACGCGTAAGCGGCAAATTTCCCTTCACAGCGACTGCAAGTACTTGACGGGGGTGCCATGCTTTTAATTAGTTAAAAAACAAAAAAACATAAAACGAGCCTTTGGAAATTAATAAATTACAACGTAGGTCTACCGCGAGCTTATTGTGCCGTCACCTGCGAAAACCCGCAAAATTGTTCTTGAAAAGCAGAAACAGGTTCTTGTAACACAATTTTATGCAAAATGAATATATAATTAAGCTAACGACGAAAGAAATGTTAAAGAAAAAGTATTAAATGAAACTTATCTGGTGCTTTACAGACTTAATCCCTTTTTTCCCACGGTAGGTGACCCTTTTGGAGGTCAGGTAGTGTGTGAAGGAAAAATGAACCTTAAGAAACTACGTTTCTGATAGATTTGAAAAACAACAAAGGCAAACCAAGGGAATTTCAACCTTATGAAACCTCGTGTAGTAATAGATTCGGGAACAAACAAGGCAATAGCCTTGGTTTAGTTAAGTAATATAGTAATGAATAAATTCAATAAATGAAATATACTCGTTAATGAATGATTAGTAACACGAAGTAATTTAGTTAAGAATGCACCAAACACTTTTTTTTTTTAAAGACACTTGAACGAAAACCACTTATTCACTTGGTAACACTTGACACTCGATAAAACACGTCTGTTCACAAGGAAAGACTGAGCACGAGTATTATCAACAAGTTTTTGGGATGGCCATGAGCAACCCCTTGTCGCCCCTCCTCTCCAATATTTATATGGAGTTTTTCGAGATTACCTACATTCCGAGAATCCTGGGGGTTGGCATCCTTTGGTTGCGGTACGTCGACGATATTTTGTGTATCTGGCCCATGAATCGTGACCTGGATAACTTCCTCCTTCAGTTAAATGATCAAGTCCCCTCCATTAAGTTTACTTTAGAAGTGGAACAAGACAACTCAATCCCGTTTTTGGATGTGCGTGTACATAGGGGAAGCCCAGGTTTTAAGTTTAGTATCTATCGGAAAAAAAAACAATTTGTCCTACGTACACTTTTACTCGGGACATGACCCCCACTAAGAAGGCAATTTTTTCTTCAATGTTTCTCCGCGCCCTTAGGATCGCCAGTCCGGAATACATCGATGCCGAATTAGAAAAAATCAACGGTATTGGAAGTGATCTGTGTTATCCATCTGCGTTTATGGAATCTTGTCTCAACAAGGCAAAACGAACTTTCTATCGTGTGAATAATAACACTCGTACTTTGTCAAAAAATATTTTAGTTCTTCCATTTTTCCCGCGCTTTTTAGGCATTGCTAGTGTACTTAAACTTTTGGATATTAATGTAGTATTTTCATATAACAATATTGTGAAAAATATCATAGTAAAAAATAGCCCTACCAATAATTCAGGCATTACCTATAAAATTGGTTGTAAACAATGTGATTCCTTTTACATAGGTCAGACGGGAAAGGATTTGCACACACGTATAAAACAGCATCAATATTCCGTTAGAACAGGACAGTCGTCCAGTGCCCTTTTTGTCCATTTGTCAGAGTTATCCCACTGTATTGATTGGAATAATGCTTCAGTTTTATTTCACTCTAGCAACATTGTTAAGAGAAATATTCTTGAGTCTGCCATTATCCAACTTACAAATAACTTCAACATAAGTAAAGGTCTTTTTCAACTCGATCCTGTTGTTTTGAATTCCTTCATAACAGATTTAGATAAGAAGGGTAGAACGCTAAATCTTTGGTAAACTTGTATGCTACTCTAACTTTTATTTTTCAATTTATTTTTATATACATCGAACCTTAAACAAGAAGGGCAGAGTGCTAAAACCCGGGCAGATTTCCAATATAAATTTGTATTTTTTTTTTTTACCATTGGTTCGAAACAATTCATTTGATCTTGTGCTAAAAATCGGTAGTTTTTTATATATTTTTTTTTATTATAACATTGGTTGGAAACAATTCACTTGATCTTGTGCTAAAAATCGATAGTTTTTCCTTACAAATTTGTATGCTCCTCCCACATTCCTTTAATGTTTAATTTTTAATTCTAATTTTTATTTCTCCGTTTATATATATATTCTTTTCTGTAACCTATATATAGGCTGTAACTCTTTATGTACTTCAGTGTTCCTGAGGATGTCATTAGACGAAAGCGCTTGCGCACCATTCTGTGTTTCCTTTCCTTCGTACCTTTGTAAGGTTGTAAGGTATATATATATATATATATATATATATGCAAAGAAATCACAAAGCAACACGTGATCTTTTTAATTAGCAAAGAACCACAGGGATTTCTTGTTTCCTTTTCATATATATATATATATATATATATATATATATATATATTATATATATTAAATGAAACTTATCTGGTGCTGTTTACAGACTTAATCCCTTTTTTCCCACGGTAGGTGACCCTTTTGGAGGTCAGGTAGTGTGTGAAGGAAAAATGAACCTTAAGAAACTACGTTTCTGATAGATTTGAAAAACAACAAAGGCAAACCAAGGGAATTTCAACCTTATGAAACCTCGTGTAGTAATAGATTCGGGAACAAACAAGGCAATAGCCTTGGTTTAGTTAAGTAATATAGTAATGAATAAATTCAATAAATGAAATATACTCGTTAATGAATGATTAGTAACACGAAGTAATTTAGTTAAGAATGCACCAAACACTTTTTTTTTTTTTTGAAGACACTTGAACGAAAACCACTTATTCACTTGGTAACACTTGACACTCGATAAAACACGTCTGTTCACAAGGAAAGACTGAGCACGAGTATTATCAACAAGTTTTTGGGATGGCCATGAGCAACCCCTTGTCGCCCCTCCTCTCCAATATTTATATGGAGTTTTTCGAGATTACCTACATTCCGAGAAGCAGCCGGCGCGCAGCAAAACCCAGCTGTTCATCCTTCCACACAACAAAGAAAGTGGTTCGTAGATAAATGGGTGGCCTAGTGGTTAAGACACTGGGCTGCTGGTGGGGTGTGGTTCGGATTCCACGTTAAACTGTAGGTCTAAGGTGGAGTGAAAAGGTCGACCTTCGTCAGAATGAACAATTCGGGCGGAAGCTAACCTTTCTACCTTTCTTTCTATATATATATATATATATATATATAATATATATATATACACATATATATATATAGACTATATATATAGACTATATATATATATATATATATATATATATATATATATATATACACATGTGTATATATATATATATAATATATATATATAATATATATATATATATATATATATATATATATAATTGTTATATAGGAATAATATAATAGGTTAATTAATTTCTGGTTATAAATTAACCGACAAACAAATTGATCATGTAAACAGAATGAATTGTATGTATAAATACGAAATTGAAAGCCAAGCAAACGAAGAATGTATTCGTCAAAAATGGCGAGGGGCATTTTCTAGTTTCGGGTGTAAACGAAGCAAGTTTGAAATTCTTAAGTACATGAAATTAGAAACATATGCATGTTATATACTCATGTAATTTAGGGAGAAAGACATGAATTCAATTGTCTATTTAATTCTGAATAAGTTCGGATAAAAATACCATATAAAGGTTACCCAAAAACTAAGAAAATATCTAATGTAAAAATTACATTTTCAAACGAAACGTAGCCATTCCGTCGCGTGGGTCCCGCGTTTCACTCAAAACAAAGAAAGAAGGCGTTTCAAAAGTGAACGTTCATTTATGTATAAAATGGGAAAACTCAGTTAAAATTAAATTACATTATTAGCAAGTTTAATGACATGTAAAACTACACCTTCTAAAAGGTTAATAATTCTTACAAATAAGATTAATCAAAAAAGAGAATCTTATTTGGGAATATAAATTCGAAGCGGGAAGATGCCCAAAAATCACAATAAGGGAAATGGGATCAGTGCATTTCAGAACGTGGTAAACAAAAGTTCACTCTCACAAACCCTGTGTTGAATTTAAATAAGAACGTTAGATTTAATTCTCCTTTTAAGAACAAGAAACGAGTTCTTAATTGAAGTCTGCTCAGGTATATAAATATATATACAGGGTGTACAACTGTACATAAAGTCAGGATCTATTTTTGTGAAGCACTTGGAAATTATATGGAATTCAATCATAAAATGATAAAGTGGTAACATTTATTAAATAATTAAGAGTAGGATTCGACGTGACGCCCATCAGTATCCCTTCACAGCTCAAATCGTTCCGCAGCATTTCTAAACACATTCTGGAGCATTTGCGGGGTTATGTTATCTGCAGCAGTTCGTATATGTGTACGTAAGTTTTCAAGACTCGTAATCTTCGTCTGATAGACGTGCGATTTGATAAAGCCCCATGCAAAGAAATCTAAAGGGGTTAAATCTGGTGATCTCGCTGGCCAAGGTCTGTTGCTTCCGCGTCCGATCCAGCGATTTGGGAAACGTCCATTTAGATAATCCTGAACAATTTTGGCATAGTGACAAGGAGTACCATCATGTTGATAGACGACGGTACTAACAATCCTATCCCCAATCAGCTGAGGTTCAAGGAATTGCTGCAAAATGTCCAGATAAATAAGCCCCGTAACTGTAGCTTCAGCAAAGAAAAAAGGACCATAAACCTTAGATTTTGTTAAACCCATCCAGACATTAACTTTAGGTGAGTCTCTTTCCCAATTTTGGACGAAATCATTCGGTCTTTCATCTGCCCAAATTCGACAGTTATGGCGATTTACTTTTCCACACGTATGGAAAGTGGCTTCATCACTAAAGAGAATGTTGTCCATTAAATTATCACTCCAGATTTATTCTACGAGATCAGCACACACAGCACTTCGTCGAGGGAAATCTTCCTCATGTAAATCATGTAAAACCTGCAAATGATAGCTTTTCTTCTGCAAATTAACTTTCAGAATTTTGTGCACAGATGACGTCGGGAGGCCGAGTCTGCGTGATGCAGCACGAACGGACGTACGTGGCTCCTCAATGATAATTCCGCGTACTGCATTCACGGTAAGATCTGACATACACGGTCGTCCTGATCTTGCTTCATCATTTACAGATCCCGTTCGTTTAAATTTGTTCACCAATTTTCGTACTGTCTTGTCTATTGGCCCCGGCTTATGAAATCTCCTTCTAAACTTCTCTCTGATGTCATTGTATTTCTTTCCTTCGATTCGCCAAATTACTATTGCCACACGCTCTTCTGTATTCATTCTAAGGGCTTCTGAAAAGAAAAATGGAAAAAATAATTATTTCACAAAAATAGATCCTGACTTTATGTACACCCTGTATTGTGCCGTAATAATAAAAGTCAAATCGTGTGGCACTTAGAAGCGAAATCATTCTTCTAAATTTGGAATAAATTACTCACCAAGCTAAAGTGAAATGAAAAATTCGCGTCTGTTTAAAAGACTCCAAAAAGAGTCTATCCTATATTCAGGAGGAAGAAAACAGGGACACTCCGTATATTCTGTTCGCGTCGGTAAATGCTCGAAAATAATGTATCCTTGATTCACCGTTAGAAAACGGAGTCCGCGCATCCGGTAGAAATATAAAATACACAAGATTATAATGTACAAATTCTCAAGAGAATAATTACCACTGTCAAAAGGAAGTAGGTAAAGAATGTAACTAAGGTATGCATTAAACATTATAATTGGAATGGTCAAATAACCAGATAGCATTCAAATAATTCTATAAAATTGTGTTATGTACAGAGTACGGTCAAAAGGCTGGTTAGAGAACCAACTGGTGTTCTAAAGATAATTCAATTAAAATTGTAATATGTATGCGTTTATTCATTTTAATGATCTGGCATATTACAATACGGCTGTATTCAGTTAAATAACTGTAAATTGTAGATTAAAATTGTTTAACAGTAAAATTTAAAGTGTTTGTGCATTTTATTTAATTTTCTCAATATCAAACCTTTATTCTTCAACAAATTTTCTTTACTGTCAAAAGTTTAATTTGCAGTATGAAATATATTATATTATGAAATATATGATGAATATATTATTTTTGTAAAAGCTTTATAATTATCTCCCTACACGAATTGTCAGAGAAATAAGAATATATAAAATCAGTGGTGTATATAGAGTGACTTGGGTTAAATCTATGTGATGTGGTTTAAATGAAAACAGGCTAAAATAAAGTATAATTCATACCATAAATCTAAAGAAATAAACCACGTCATGTTACAATATATATATATATTAGTGATGTAGGTCACATCCGCATCCGCATCCGCATCCGCAGAACATCCGCACATTTTCTCGCATCCGCATCCGCACTTTGGACTGCGGATGTCGTGCGGATGTGGACCGTTGAGATAAAATGTCATTAATAAGCGGAAATTATCAAATTCTACTATATTAATAGAACTAGTTCATTGTGCGCAAAAGTGATGCAAGCGACAAGACGAGAGGCTGTTCTTGTATGAAGTTACTCTCTTGCAACCTACTTAGATCCACGTTACAAAGCTAAGTTATTTTCACCTAGTACATTAGAACGAGTTAAATCATCACTTGGCAAAGCAGTTGAAGAGCTTCAATCTCTTGAATCTGTCGCTTCGCCACCCACCAAAAGAATAAAAGTTTCAGTGACAGAACCAACACCTTCAACAAGCAAATCTATCACAGAATCTCTCTCTCAGTTTCTTGAGTCAAGCAGCAATGACGAGACCTACGCGATGTCAAAAGATGTAGTAAAAATGATCGAGAGCTATCACCAAGAAAAACGCCTGGCTGCATGTGACAATCCTATTAGTTGGTGGAAAAATACGCAGAATATCTATCCATACTTGAGTAAACTTGCGAGGAAACATTTAGCCTGTCCTCCAACAAACGTACCAAGCGAGAGATTATTTAGCAGTGCTGGATTAATATATGATGAAAAGAGAAACAGACTGGCAGCAGAAAAGGCAGAAAAATTAATGTTCCTTAAGCATAACCTTCCTATAATTAAGTTTGAACATTAAACGATGAACATCTTAGTTTACTTTATTTTAATTACTCATTTATAAATATGCCTAATAAAACTTTAAACTTAATATAAATAGTTATCAAGCTAATTAAAGATCTCTTTCTATAAGGGTGGAGGTTGGGGAAAGAGGTCGGTGGGGTGCATTTGAGTTGGGTTCACGTCCCGCATCCTGGTAACACAATTATGGTTTCTAATTGTGGCTGAAACTCAACAAAATATAACGAATTTATTTGCAGACGAATTCACTAATTGATTTCTATATTAGTTAGATGCTTGATATTATTTTATATGTTCAGAGAAAAGTACAGCAATTATTGTACAATTAATCAATTATACTACATTATAGCTGCAGCTCTCTCTATATAATAACTTATTATATACGTTAAACACAACAAATCTCGAATATATCCTAAAAAATAACGAAAATGTAGACATCCGCATCCGCATCCGCGGATGTTGAAATCAAACATCCTCATCCGCATCCGCATCCGCGGATGTGAAAAAAATGACATCCGCTACATCACTAATATATATATATATATATATATATATATATATATGTGTGTGTGTGTGTGTGTGTGTGTGTTTATAAGTAATTTTTTAAATTAGTTACTGCTTGATTAAAAGAAATATATGTAGTCATACTTGGTTGCATATTTATAACCTATATCTTTCATGTTCAAAGAATTACAGAATTATTGTGAAAAATTATTCACATATAAATTACGTTTTAATTTATATTACGTTCATCGTTTTCTTTTCAGAGATTAAAGATAAAGAAAAGGAAATTAATGCGTGGAGTTACAGTAGAGGAGAGTAAGTTACCAGTAATTTACCGTTTGCACAACGTATTCAGCTTCTTCCGTACTTTCTGGCATTTGGACTTGTAGGAGTGGGTTTGTTTCTCTTCCACGTTTTGCGAGAGGTGTTAATTTTCTGTCGCTGACGTTTGTTGCCGTGTTTTAAAGGGGGCCCTGCTGGCCTACTTCTTAGGTAAGTAGATCCTGGGATAAGGCCGAATCCCCAAACCTACGAGGAGAGTTTGCTCTCACCTAGAGGAACCTTGAGAAACATGATTTAGTCCGGGCGTCTTTTCATTTGTTTTACACTCCCATTTTCTTAGCTTTCTCTCCCCTCTTCAGTTTTCTTAATTTTCGTAGCTTTTCTCGATTTTAATGGAATCTACACCACACCCAGAAATTAAAAGGTCAAGAAGCCCAAGCCCAAGCCCAAGCCCAAGCCAGCGCAATGGCGAACCCACTGCATGTAATGTATTTGTTTCAGCTCAGTTTACCGTTTAAAAATAGAATTCATTCTTCCCAGTTGGTGGCGTTGCCCCACTTCTTAATGTCTTTGGTTCGACAAAGGACGTAAAACAGAACATCCAACGAGCCATACAATTTTAAAAACAGAAGTAGCTGCTGGTGAGTTAGAAAAGAGTAAGCGGCGTCCTCGTAGAAGTGGATTAACCTTTTTCCCACTCTCTCTGGGAGGTGTTGTTTTTCCGTCGTTGGCATCCATTGTTATGTTTTTACTGGGCCTGCTAACTTTTTTCTGTGGCTATTAAGACCCGGGGTTCTGATCTTCGAACCTATAAGAAGAGTTTGCTCTCTTCTAGAGAAACCTAGCCCAGCACAACTCCTTCAGCACGCTCCCTTTTCTTTTAACCCTTCAATGCTCAGAGGCCTTTTCTGACGCTGTATAAAATCGTCTGACATTAGTCAAAACAAATTCAGGAAAGTACGGCATCAGGGTGGTATAAATTTAATTTACTCTCCAAAGTTTTTTGTTGCAATATAGAAATTATCTGGTATCATTCTATCAAAGGTTCAGCCACAATATTACAGTTCCTAGTTCCGTTTTTTATGAAAGTACCAACATATTACTGTAAATGAACAAAAAAATTAATAAATAAAGCCAGAAATTTTTGCTGGATTTATCAGGAAAATGGAAATCCTGAAAATTTTAGGATTTTTTTTAGAAATCTTGAAAGCGGAAAAGTCTGGTGAGCAAGATGGGTTTTTTAAAAATATGCATTCAAGGGAGAAAAACGATTAAAATGATTTACACCAGTGCAAGAAATAGTTAAAAAAGAGAGTTAAAATGAAATCACGAGGATGTTTGAACATGGAGGTATTACGTTTCCATGGCAACGCCGCCTTTACCTCCTTTTTTTTCTATTTTAGTTTTATTTTACTTATTATTTATTGTTTATTTACTTACTAATTGTTTCTTTTTATTTTTTCTCACCCAACGTAGCGGTAGTATCTTCGCAGTGGTGACCATGACGACGGTCACCTAATCCATTCAGTTACGACAGTTACGCATCTGTGTTTTAAATTCATTCTGGGTTCTTTCTTCCTTTACACATCCGAACGTATCCACTCCTATCTTAACTTACCCAGCCCTAACATAACCTATCTATCTTATCCTGTTTTATCTGGTACATAAGAAGCGCAGCATGTTGCGTAGCGTTGTAGCCTGTAGGTTATATAATATTGCAAAACAGTTACACTTGAAATTTTCTAGCTCTGTTTCTGTCAGGATGATTGTTCCAACATGAAGAATCGAGGCGTTGAGGTGGAGTGACAAGCTTGAGCTTGACCTTCGTCAGAATGAACAATTCTGGCGGAAGCAAAGGAGTATTTCTTCAGACTTTGTTCATTACAGAGATACATAGCCTAGATTTTGTTCACTTATGAGCCTAGTTCATTTATCTTTTTATCGGAGTATCTCTGCCTATAAACCTGACTATCTGGTTTTGCCTCACTGTATATTTTAGAAATTTCATCATTATTTGTTCCTTTGACGACCCATTACACAATTTTTGGTACTTGTGGGTTATCTGTCGCCACTTTTTAATATTTTTTTATTTATTTATTTTTATATATTAAGAGAAGAGGATTCTTTATACTGTACGGCATTGACGATTGGTTAGGTTAAGTCGTGCTAGTTTGGTTAAATGCCGTTTTATTTAAACAAACTAGCACGACTTAACCTAACCAATCGTCAATGCCGTACAGTATAAAGAATCCTCTTCTCTTAATATATAAAAATAACTAAATAAAAAAAATATTAAAAAGTTTTTTATTTAACCAAACTAGCACGACTTAACCTAACCAATCGTCAATGCCGTACAGTATAAAGAATCCTCTTCTCTTAATATATAAAAATAAATAAATAAAAAAAATATTAAAAAGTGGCGACAGATAACCCACAAGTACCCAATTTTTCAACTTTCCTTCTTAATTGTGTAAATAGAAAACAAAGAAACACTTAATTTAAACTGGTCACAATTATTTCATTGTACTTACTGCCTCTTCATTTATTCTTCTAAACTTTCCAGATATATTTCAAAAGATTTCGTTCTATATATTATTTTTTATATTTCTCTCTATTGTATATGATTTTATTACTTTTTTAATGCAAGAAGGAGGGGCCAAGAGCGAACCCAAGCAGACTTAATGTACTGTTTATATTAAATTTTAATCTTCAATATTCTTTGTTATTAACTTATTATTATTATTATTATTATTATTATTATTATTATTATTATTATTTTGGGAGTCAAATGGTGACCAAACCAGATATGTACATTAAATGTACATTATTCTATTACTTATTCATTTCTTATATATAATCTAGGATTAATTGTACATTACTTGTTATTGTTAATCTCTCTGTCTAACTATGAGAATAAAAACCCACTCTAATAGACAGAGTTTATTTCCACGACAGTTTCGACGCCCACTGGCATCCTCCTCGGGTGGATACAGAAACACAAATGAAACAAAACAAGAGGGAAAAAAACAGTTCAGGGATCGACCGTTAAGAAATTCGCACCTAGGTTGGATTCCATTCTCTCGAGACAGGAGGGGCATTTTCATTAAGTACATTCGCACAAATTTTAAAACTATCTTCCTGTTCTAAACATACAGATTCTATTATTTTTACATAATTATTACATTTATAATTAAATTTGTTACATTTAATATTGCATAATTATTAATTAGAGTGGGTTTTTATTCTCATATTTTGACCTTCACGTAAAAAAGTGAAGTTTTTTGCCTCTGTCTAACATTGATTTCTTTGTATGGTATTGCTATCATACCTTCAATAATGACTTTGTATTTGTTTTATATCTATAATACTAACTTACTGTAAGATTAATATATACGCTAATAATTAATAATTATTGTTCGTGATTTATATATAGTATTATTAATAATAACTATTTATTATAGTTTTAACTAAGAGTTCAGTAAAACCTGAAGCCTAAGGGACAAATTAAATAATTTCACAATTTTACACATTAAACAATTTCACAGTTATTTATGCTAAAACAAAAACAAAAATTGTAAAATTGTATTTATTTTATCAATAAAGTTTATTCATTTCAATTCAGTATGGAAAATAATAAATAAAATATATCAAACGCCGAAGGAGAACACTTTTTTTAGAGAAAATTTACATAAACAATAATGTTAATGATTCAATGACTACAGCAAACGAACTTAAGCACATTTTTCAGAAATAGGAAAGCAGCAGTCAGCGGGATGCGTACTCCCCTCTCCCGTACCTCCTTTAAAGATTTTAGTGAGGATGAATCCATATTTATCCCAACTGACGTAAAGAGAGAGGTGAACAGTCAGTTTTTTTTCAAAAATCAAACTTAGACAATAAATTTCAACCCGAACAAAATACATAAATTGTTGGGATATTATTTCTGAGCCGTTTCCCACGAATTATTCCGATATTCTAAAAGTAATTTCCATTTGGCTTATATTCAAAAGTGGTCATTGGGAAATCCATTTAAACCACGATCTCTATTTAAACGTATGATTTCTATTTCTATGATACGATCAAGGGAAATTTTTTGAATAAGTAATATACGTGAAATTAGTAACTTTTCTAGCTCAGAGGAAAATATGCTGTAGTCTTGTCAGTTCGCATTTAAAAAAAATACAACACGGAAAAGTGATGAAAAGCTATATGAACATTATGAGGGGTCCCACGTCTTAAGGTACCTAAGCGCAAAAATTAAAATTCGTCAGAAATCGCCTCCAAAGTTCAGCAATATTTTGACAATAGTATCTCTGTTATTAATTGAGCTAGAACGTTCATTTTTGGCTAAATTAGAGTTCTAAGTATGCTAATGAAGATGTTGATGAGTTTTTGGAATAGATTTTCATATTTTATATTTTATATATATTTTTTTATTTTTTGGTTTTCTTATTATGCCGAACTTTGGGTGAACTTTTGGGTGGCGATAGAGGTGAAAAAAGGGGTCAATCCCAGAATAGGCACCTGATGTACCTCAACCCAGATGAAGCACCTGCGTTCAACCTCAATCCCAGAATAGGCACCTTGCAAGGAATTAAAAAAAAAAACCTGATGATTACAAAATTTATTGTTTATACAAAGTTTATTACAAATGTAATAAAGGCAAAGTTATAAAAGGTTTAAAGTGGTTTAATGAATAAAGAAAAATTTTAGATATTATAAATTCCTGCAATATGAACCCGAATGTTTCTGAATCCATCTGAAGCAAATCTATCTTGCCACATAAATTGGTATAGATATGTTTGTAATAATTCACGACGACATCCTCTCATGGTTTTGATTATTGATTTATGCTTGTTCCAATAAGATTCTATATTTTGTGTATGCACACCTGTTTAAAACTAACCAAAAAAGCAGAAGATATAGCAAAAGATTAGGTTAGGTTAGGTTAGGTTAGGTTAGGTTAGGTTAGAGTTGATTTTTTCAAATATTGATAAAAACAATGAAATTATATCTCTAAAAACTGTTTATATTTTTTTCTCCTCAATCCCAGATTAAGCACCTGTGTTTTGCCTCAATCCCAGATTAAGCACCTAAAAATGATTTCAGGTGCCTATTCTGGGATTGATCCGAAAAAAGTAGTTCGCTTCATAAGGTTTCCAACCATACTTCTAGTGTCGTAAGGTCATTATAACCCAAACCACGCGATAGAGGAAGGGTGAAAATAGTGATATCCATCAAAAACACGTTTTCGCCTGTGGTGGCGCTTAGGTACCTTAAAACGCGCGACCCCTCATTTAATCATTAAAGTAATTTTAGTTGAAATTTTCTTCGACCAACTGTATCTAAAGATTTCCATGCAAAAGAATACTGAACCCTAACCCACAAAGTAGCTAAATATAGAGCTAGAGACTCGTCATTAATAAGATTCAATTCATATTTAAATAACAGAAAATTTGGGGAAGTTTGGTGAAGTACAATAAGCCAATATATTATCCAGCTGTTAATTGTAGTATGGGAGTAAAATCACAATGAAAAATAGATTTATTAGAGCTTAACATTCTTCTTGTATTCTATACACCAGGGCTTCTCAAACTTTTTTCACTTGCGACCCCTTTGGATCAGACAAATTTTTTCGCGACCCTTCACTCAATGTCATAAAAGCAATAGGTACTAACATTGTAATGAAAAAAATAATATTTTCAAATGTTTCTGCGACCCCCAATAATATTTACGCGACCCCTAGTTTGAGAAGCGTGGCTATACACAACTCATCACTGCCAGACCGCTTTTTAACATTCTCTTCCAAATTCTTTTCTCACACTGCATCGTCCAACCATACAGTCGTTTTTTCATTCACTCCATTTCATATACACTCAAATACATCAGATGTTATAGTCACTAAACATTCGTTATCAACATTCTACATACGTATTCTGTACCTTTATTCAATGAATGTTTTTACTTTTTCTGTACTCTGCTGTCACCTCATTCATTTTCTACTGTATTCTGTTGTCACCTTATTCTTCTTCTTCTGTACTCTGTGGTTACCGCATTCATTTTTTGCTGTACTCTGTTGTCACCTCATTCACTTTATCAATCGGACTAAGTTAACATTTCGATTGATAAAGCAGATTTATCGCTTTCGTGATACGTTGAGTTAAATTACAGTATGTACAGTTTTGACAAAAGTTCGCCTAGAAACGAGGTTTCTAAAAGGCACAAGACATTACTTATCAATAATGACTGTTTTGTTCTTGAAATTGTGTTGCTAGTAAAAAAAATAAAATAGCCAAAGAAAGATTATTTTACCAATTAGTAATTTTTTCTGCATTTTAGAAAATTTTGTTTCCTGTCGAACTTCTCGAATTAATTAAGTTTTAATCTTTGATTTCGATTATTCTTGAAAAATTAAAATTTAATGAGTGAGTTGAAATACCGTTGAAAAATGGCTCATAATTTTTGGTTTAAAATATTTTTCTGAGGAACAATTTATTAAAACTATATTTTCCTTTTGTCTATCGGAATTTAACGATGCATATTTTGGCATGAGGGGGAATCCCCTATTTCTGTGTTAAATCCATAAAGTTGTCGAAAACATTTTTAGCCACAGTAATCTAAATCTAAATACTTCAAAATTGTACAATAAATTTAAGATTTATCTTTGATTTAAAACTATATACAGAAGGTTGAAAAAGGTAAATAGACACAACGATGATTGGCCTCAAGAGCAAATGGCAAAGCTCATCAATGGAATGCCAGAACACCTGTGTCACCTTTAAATAATTGAAAGGGGAAAGCAACACGATTCTAAATATACTGATTCAAAGTAAATCTGTCATTATTTATTGACTTTTATTATCAAATCAAAAGCTGCTGCTTTTGACAAAGAATAGAACATTAATTGAGACACTTTTGTCTGGAATCATCCATGTGTTGGGATCGTAAAATCGGGATTTATTAATGAATATAAAATAATAATTCATAATGTATAAGTGCAAGTTAGGTTTAATAGATAGATTTCAAAAGGTAGGAAATGGGCCTATTCTGAATTTGGACAAGAGTACGTGACATGACCCACGAAGCCAGAACAACAGGTTTAGTTTTGTTCATACTCGTACTTACGTTCAGCCAATCAGGCATAGGTTTGTTTGTCACGTGATACCCACCTCTAGTCTTGCGCAATCATGTTCTTAAAGACAAATTGTTTTTTTGAATAATACTAGATCTATATAAGTAAGAGATTTAATATCAGAAAATAGGCCATTAAGTTAGTTGAATACTGTAGAATAGGTGGGAAATTCTAAAAAGTATCGAAATCATCTATCAATTTCTGTCTCTTGAGTTGTAGGTGCAATAATATATAAACTGAAGATCAGGTGTAAAGCGCGAATGAAACAATGAAATCTTATCAATGAAAAAGGCAAAGCATCACCAGAGACAGAAAGTTCAGTCAAGAGGAGTTAGACAGAGTCGTCAGAAGCAGTTTGTCCATCTTAAAATTGTTTTGCTCTCCCTTGTTAATTTTATGAGAAGTACGATATATATTTAAAATTAGCTTAATTCAGTAAATTCACTGCATTAACCCCTAGAGCAGCGGTGTCCAACAGAATTTTGATAGTTATTATTATTGATTTTTATATTATTTTCATCCTGATAAATTGGAACAAATAGATAAACAGGATAAATAGGAATTCAGTATGAGTTTAGAATAAAACATTGAAATTGCAAATATTTAAAATTTATTAATCAAATCACTGTGACTGAAGCTAAAATCTTCAAATCCAATTCAAACTCTTCTGCAACATCTTTGAAAGCTTCAAAAATGTCAATACCACGAGAACCGTCTCTTAGCCCACGTACTATACTGCTAGCATTTCTTCATGAGCGATTTCGTCCACTCGATTTTGTTTACCCAAAGGAAACTTCCTATCAAACTCTCGGTGCGCATTTTGAAAATGCTTTTTTACACTGTCCACCTTGTTTTCGTTGAATGTATTTTTGCAAAGTATGCACGCCGGTTTAATTTCATGACAGTAAATTCCAACGCCCATTCGTCGTGAAATTTACGCGCAATGTTCTTCCAATCTCACTTTCTCTTTGTTGAAGTATTAGCTGAAGTGTTAGCTTCTTCGTTATCAGCTGAACCAACACTTCTGTCGGGTTCATTTTTCCGTTTTTTAATCACAACCTTATCCATGTCTGAAACAAGAGAAAACCTTTTTGTTAATTATGGTGAAATTCAAAATAAATTCAATATTTATACAAGAACCAATTCGCCACATATCAATGGCCGATTCGCCACATGTGGCGAGTGGCGAACGTGTTGGACACCGCTGCCCTAGAGCAACTGACGAGAGAATATTCTTTCGGAGCCTTAGGCTTTTTATTCATGTCACGCTTTTATTGAAGGCCTATTTGATTTTCGGTCAAGGCTCAACCTTGTCTCTTGAATTATATAACGTAAGTGTAGAGTTAAAGTAATCTGTGAACATAAGATTAAAAATATAAAAATCTTGGTGTTTCATAATAAGACAATTTATATTACTGGTTGAAATTAAATTCATGAATTTAATAATACATCGGTTCAATAAAGAATCTTAATTTACTTGTGGTTTAGTGGAAAAATTTAACTAATAGTTGAAGCATCATTGGTCACGTTACCATCCTGAGTGTGGGTGTGCAATCACACACCAAACCACGAACGGGACAAAGATGAGTCGACGTAAAGTTGGACCTCAACCAAAATTGTTCCGAACCCCGAACCCTTAACATGTAGACAAATGGGAAAAATTAAGGTACTTTCCTGTTATCCTGGACCCCAGACTTTTTGCCAGTTGCCAGACTTCAATTTTGACAGAATATTTTCGTTAAAACTAACGAAAATGTCACGACGTAATTAATTAATTAGGTTAATTGAATGCCCGGTTAGGTAAGCTGTACGCCTTTGATAATTGGTTAGGTTAAGTCGTGATATTTTCTTTAGTTTTAACGAAAATATTCTGTCAAAATTGAAGTCTGGCAACTGGAAAAAAGTCTGGGATACGGGATAACAGGAAAGTACCAAAATTAATTTATTAGTTTATGTAAACCTAAATGATACACTGATTTAATAGCCTCGCCATGATACATCGAACCTTAACGTCTACTTAACTAAGGACTTTGCGTGACTCGTTACCACAGTAAACTGTTCAAGATTATTGGCTAGCTTTGAAAAGAAATCCTTGAATGTTTTGATAAACGTGCATATAATTTTATTGGGTCTTTTCCGTTTGGAGCCCACCACCAGATTCTTTTGAAAATAACGCCAGTAGTGCATTTTGGCCCTCTAAATACAGAAATAACACTTTTTTGGGGAGAAATGTGAACATTTTGCATAATAGGGCAATAAAAATGCAAAGTACATGACATGATATTTATTGTACAAAATAGTTTACATGATATATATATATATATATATATATATATGATGAATAAAACCACGAAGGAAAGGAAACACAGAATGGTGCTCAAGCGCTTTCGTCTAATGACATCCTCATTAGACGAAAGCGCATGAGCACCATTCTGTGTTTCCTTTCCTTCGTGGTTTTATTCATCATAAATATTTTTCACTTGTTACTTTCGTGAAATAATTTTCATATATATATATATATATATATATTAAACATTAAAATTGACCAACTGGTTAGGTTAACTGAATGCCCAGTTAGGTCAACTGAATGCCCGGTTAGGGTAATTGAATGCCCGAGTGTAGGACAAAAGCCCCCTAGGACAAAAGCCCCTAGGAAAAATAATAAGAATTTTTTTTTATCATTATTTTATTGTTCATTATTTACAGTTTATGTTTATAGTTTATGTATTTTGGCTCTCGTCATTTTCGTTTAAACTAACGAAAATATCACAACTTAACCTAACCAATCATCAAGGGCGTACAGTTGACCTAACCGGGCATTCAGTTCTACAGATCTACAGAAGCTAAGGCTAACAAAGACCCGAAGATCCACTCTAAAGTTAGCCCGAGAGAAAGGAAAGAGTAGGGGGTTAAGAGAAGAGAATAAGGGGTTAAATAAGTAGCAACACCTATCATTCGTGGGTTAACACTCATTCAGAAAAAGAGAAAAAAGACTCACCATCATCATCCGCCGGCCACTGCCGACAAGTCAGAAAATAGTCGGAGAGAATTGGAAAGGGGTGAAAGATGAAAAAAAGAAGTAAAATAAGAACGCTTACAAACCATGCAGACACAGTCTTAACTCACAGTCATACCATGCAAACTACAAACATGCAAGTAAAGAGAGTTAGACATGCAAATAAGGAGAGGATAATAAAAAAAAAGTAGGTAAAGTTAAACAAAAAGTGAGTTAGTTTACTCTACGAACTACATCTACGTTCGTGTTAGTCTAATTTTTTTATTTTATTTTATTGCTGGCATCACACGCTGGCATGTCACAAGCTGGCATTAATCATCAACAGACCCATCCTCGACCACCACCCTCAAAGCTCCTGTTACTAATTGTTTTTTTATTTTAAACAACGTTAATATTTTTAAAATGCCTATCTAAATGGTTCTTAAACATATTAACGCTGGTAGAGTGAACGACTGACGCGGGAAGATTATTCCATTTATCAAATACTTTAAACGTAAATAAGTTTTTAGTGATATTAGTAATGAAACGTCTGCCACGCAACTTAAATCCGTTATTACGAGTATTGCTATTATCGAAAGTGAACAGTTTGTCAAAATTTATGTTATCAATGTTATTAACGATTTTGAAAACTTCAATAAGCTTCCCCCTTAATCTCCTAGTTTCGAGTGAATGCAAGTCTAACACTTTAATCCTATCTTCATAAGTCTTGTTGCGCAATGATGGAATTAGTTTCGTGGCATGACGCTAAACCCTTTCTAACCTATCAATATCCTCGCGCAAATACGGGCACCAAAACTGAACGGCATATTCTAAATGAGGCCTGACTAGGGACTTGTAAAGGGGCAATATAATATCCTTCGATTTAAATTCGAAATTACGCGCTATGAAGCCTAACATCCTATTAGCTTTTGCGCAAGACTCCAGGCACTGGTTCCTAACTTTTAAAGCCTTAGATACGCGTACGCCTAAATCTACTTCCTCAACGCTCACTAACTATCTACCATCCATCGTGTACGTGTAATTATTGTTACGAGAACCTATATGCAAAACTTTACATTTGTCTACGTTAAATTGCATCTGCCACTTATCCGTCCACTCCATAATCCTATTTACATCGTCTTGGATACCGCCTATTTTAGTATCGTCCACGAATTTTGACACGTTACTAGTCAATCCTACATCTATGTCGTTAATGTAAATTACGAATATCAATGGGCCTAACACTGAACCCTGTGGGACACCGCTACCTACATCCAACCACCCCGATTCACTATCATTAACAACGACCCTCTGTCTCCTAGCACGAAGCCATTCCTCTAACCAGTTAGCTACCTGACCGCGTATACCGTGCGCTTTAACCTTCGCAATTAATCTTCTATGCGGAACTGTATCGAACGCTTTTTTAAAATCTAAATAAATAACGTCAGCCGCTCTATGCCTATCGTATTCGCGCACTATTTCATTATAAAATTCTAACAAATTAGTAAAACAAGATCTATGGCGTCGAAACCCATGCTGACTACTATTAATCAGATCTCTACTTTCTAAGTGATCGATGATACGATCCCTAACTACGGATTCCAAAAGTTTACTGACAATTGACGTTAAGCTAATGGGCCTATAATTGCTAGCTACTGTGCGGTCGCCTTTTTTAAAAATAGGCGTGACGTTGGCTAATTTGAAGTCTTCAGGAATAATCCCCGTTTCGAGTGACTGATTAAAAATCTTCGTTAAGGGGTCTATGATAACGTCTTTCAAATCTTTCAAATTTCTGGGATGAAAAGCGTCAGGGCCTGGAGCCTTGCTAACTTTTAGCCTATCGATATAATGTGTAATCTCACCCTCGTAAACAGTTATTTCATCCAAAATAGTCTCGCTACTAAATGGAACGATGTCGTCCACGTTGGGGACATTATTTACGTCTTCTACGGTAAAAACTGTTGCAAAAAAGTTAATGAAAATACCCGCCATCGCCTGAGCGTCAGAAGCCAAAGCGCCGTTAACATCCACTAGAGGGCCTATGTTATCTTTTATCGGCTTACGATTATTGACGTATTCAAAAAACTTTTTTGGATTATGTTTACTATCCGCAGCTATAAGTATCTCTAAATTAAGCTTAGCATTCCTAACTGATCTTTTAACCTGACGTCTAAGCTCGATATATCTATTAAAGTTAGCTGCCGTGCCATTGCGCTTATTAAGTCTATACGCTCTATTATGTTCGTTTATGAACATGGAAGGAAGTCGTGGTTACTAGTGCTGGGTGGATTGCGTCATTGAAACCATATCCTTTTTCAGTAACTGAATGATTTTTCTTCGGGGACACTAGCACCGGACCTCCTTAAGGGGACACTAGCACCGGACCTCCCGGGCATTCAGTTGACCTACCTGGGCATTCAGTTGATCTAACTTGGCATTCAGTTGACCTAACTGGGCATTCAATTAACATAACAGGTTAATATTGGTTATTTCACCTAAATATCTCCTGATCTCTTCAGATTAGATGACACCTGACTTGCCCTACCCAGCAATTTGTCCAGGGGGCTTTTGTCCTAGGGGGCTTTTGTCCGGACCCGTTGAATGCCCGGTTAGGTCAACTGTACGCCCTTGACGATTGGTTAAATTGTGATATTTTCGTTAGTTTGTAATTATTTTTGTAGTATTCCAGTCTTCCATTCTGTTCCTTTTATGCTTTAAACGTGTCACGAATTTATATAGCCTAGGTCAGTGGTTCCCAAACTGTGTTCCGCGGAACCATGGGGTTCCACGGAGGCTTAACAAGGGTTCTGTGACACGTTTTCTAATCAGTATAATCAGGTCTTAATATTAAGGTCTAATTAAGGTCCTAATATTTATACATAATTTTACCTTGTGGCTTTTTGTTAAATAATATTTTATATTCTTATTCTGACTTGAAATGGCACCATCGTGGATTTGGGATCACTAAATATTTTTCGCTAAAATTAAAATCTGTTAAGTATATGTAAATAAATTTTCGCTACTCGGCTACTGCAAAAGTGTAATTTGGCAGATTTTAATTTTAACGATTTTATAAAAGACTGCTTCTATTAGTACTGTTTTAAAATAAATATATAAATTCTGTCATAGTATTTAAAATTTGGGGTCTTTCCTGTTTCATTAACTGTTTCCGATTTTTATAAAAGCAACGTGATATGTACAGTTTTTCACGCTGATTTAAAAATTATAAACCATTTCATCGAGAAATACTTAGGTTAGGTTAGGTTAGGTCTAAAAATAAGTTTTTTCGAAATGAAAGTAAATTATAGAATACTACAAAAAGTACTAGAACGGTGTAATCACTGCAAGCATAGGCTAGGCTATTTTTTAAACGGTGACGTTGCGCATCTATTTTGTTCTTCCGCTGCAAGCATAGACTATAGTTCAACATCTTTTTACGTTCCAATGACTGACAAATTTAATTTTATAGAATTATGTAGGAAGACAGACAGAAGAAAATGCAGTAAATTTTTTACAAGAATATAACTTAATACCGAAAGAAAAACAGTGTCCTAGAAAACATCAAATGCTAATAAGCCTAACTTAACCTAACCTAAGTATTTCTCGATGAAATGGTTATAATTTTTAAATCAGCGTGAAAAACTGTACATATCACGTTGTTTTCATAAAAATCGGAAAACAGTTAATGAAATAGGAAAGATCCAAAATTTGTCATATTATTTATGACAAATTTTAATATTTATATATTTTACTCGTGAGAATTTAACTGTAATTAATTTTGAGCAATATGTTTTCGCTAAAATTAAAATTTTCTAAGTTGCCAGTTGATTTGATATGCACTTGTTTCGTAATTAATTGTGAACCAATCACTATAACTATAGCCGTTGGCGTGGTGCACTGTCAAGTTAATTTCTGATAGGCTTTATTTACTTAAGTGTTTTCGGTGTAAAAATTTGTATTGTGTTCATCGCTAAAATCTGTAAGTTTTGTTGCTCAATAAATATTTTACAGCTCTAAGTCTAATACAGGGTGTACATAAAGTCAGGATCTATTTTTGTGAAGCACTTGGAAATTATATGGAATTCAATCATAAAATGATAAAGTGGTAACATTTATTAAATAATTAAGAGAAGGATTCGACGTGACGCCCATCAGTATCCCTGCACAGCTCAAATCGTTCCGCAGCATTTCTAAACACATTCTGGAGCATTTGCAGGGTTATGTTATCTGCAGCAGTTCGTATACGTAAGTTTTCAAGACTCGTAATCTTCGTCTGATAGACGTGCGATTTGATAAAGCCCCATGCAAAGAAATCTAAAGGGGTTAAATCTGGTGATCTCGCTGGCCAAGGTCTGTTGCTTCCGCGTCCGATCCAGCGATTTGGAAAACGTCTATTTAGATAATCCTGAAAATTTTGGCATAGTGACAAGGAGCACCATCATGTTGATAGACGACGGTACTAACAATCCTATCCCCGTCGTCTATCAACATGATGGTGCTCCTTGTCACTATGCCAAAATTGTTCAGGATTATCTAAATGGACGTTTTCCAAATCGCTGGATCGGACGCGGAAGCAACCAAAGACCTTGGCCAGCGAGATCACCAGATTTAACCCCTTTAGATTTCTTTGCATGGGGCTTTATCAAATCGCACGTCTATCAGACGAAGATTACGAGTCTTGAAAACTTACGTACACGTATACGAACTGCTGCAGATAACATAACCCCGCAAATGCTCCAGAATGTGTTTAGAAATGCTGCGGAACGATTTGAGCTGTGCAGGGATACTGATGGGCGTCACGTCGAATCCTACTCTTAATTATTTAATAAATGTTACCACTTTATCATTTTATGATTGAATTCCATATAATTTCCAAGTGCTTCACAAAAATAGATCCTGACTTTATGTACACCCTGTATATAATATATATATATATATATATATTATATATGATTCCTCAGCTGTCCCTCTAAATTTTTTATAAACCCCCCTCCCCAACTCCCCTCCCCCCTCCCCAATTTTTTATAATCCCCCCTCCCTAACTTATAACTCCAGCCGCCCAACCCATAGCTTGTTTCCTGTTTTGTTTTGTTTTAAATTACTCGTGCCTCGGAACCAGCATTGAAAGGTTCGTAGTGTTAATTATTCCATTGTATTAGTGTTAATTATTCCAGTGTACTAATTTCAAATTTACTATATGTAATTTAAAAATAGCTTTTTAAATTTCTGGTTAATTTTATATGTAAATTTTTATAACTTTGAATTTAACCCTCTTCTTTTAGTCTTTTTAAAATTTGCTTTTACTGAATAGGTTTTATGGAAATTATTTTGTCTTGTTCACATTTATTTATTGATTCTAATTTCATATTGTTATTATCTAGCCTGATGATGAGCGTATTGCTCGAAACGTTGCGCATTAAAGAAGACTTTTCATGGCATTTACATTCCTCCTTGTCATTGGATTTCTCCTAAATATTAAATTGAAGCTTTGTAGAAGCAAACCGCATGACTATATATATATATATATATATATGTATGTATGGAGTTGGGATTCCGAGAAATAAAAACAAGTCTGTAAGGGTTCCGACAGTTAGTAAAGTTTGGGAACCACTGGCCTAGGTCTTTGCGGAAACTAAGAATAAGATGGCCTATAGCCTACGTCCAATTTTTAATGCAAATTATTTATCGTCAAATTTTTGAAGAAACGACAAATTAAATGTACGAAATTCAAACGTTAAAGGGCTGTAACGTTTTTATTAGTCATTTATCGGAAAAATAATTATACATTTTTGAAATCAGCGTAAAAAGTACACATGCTGGTAATAATTAATTTTAATTCTAGTGGTGGGCAGTGGGCACCAAACGGGAAAGATCCATTTTATTTTATATTCATACGTATGATTTTATTTGCGCTGTAATTATGTAAATTATTATTGGTTACTTCTTATTGCACGGAACTGTAAATTATGTCTATAATTTACAGTTCATTAAACTTTAAACTATTCATTACTTCTGTAGGGCTTTTGTCTATAAATGTAAACTGTATTATCTTAACTGCGTATAGCACACAGAGACGTATTTTCTTTAGAGCAGGGGTTCCCAACCTTTTGTTTGCTGCGTACCCCTCGATGACTTCGACAAATGCCCCATACCACCCCACTACTCAAAATTGCTCAAAAGACGGTGTAGCCGCTACACCGTCTTTTGAGAGTACTTTTTCCTGTGAAAGTTAGTTCCAAAGCAGGATGCCATGTATCCCTGGGAACCTGCTCGCGTATCCCCATTTGGGAACCCCTTCTTTAGAGCATTGAAATTTTCTTTTAAATTCTTTCGGACGATAATACAGTACATACTTACATTAATAAAATAAAGGAAAGTAGCAATTTATTTAATGTACCTAACTATATTAAAGTTCTTTCACTATCTGGCAACATCAACCTTTTCTGCCGACTAAACCTTATTCCAGCGGTTCTCAAACTTGTTCTTCTTCTGTACCCCTTGAATTCTTTCACGGGATTTTCTGGATTTTCGAGAGAGATCGAGGATGTTTACTTTTTTTACGACCGTGTGACTCGTGGCCGTTTGTCAATCGCATATAAAATTAAAAGGGTTATATTTTCAGGACCCCTTCGCGTACCCCTAAGATTCCCTTGCGTACCCCTGGGGGTACGCTTTACCCCAGTGTCAGAACCACTGCCTTATTCATTATCTCATAATATCATAACATGATCACGTTAATCTTTATAATGTAGACTGTTTATTGCTATATCACGAACAGAAGCTGAATTATCCAGAAGAGTTATATGCTGTACAGAAGGTAGACACAAGTAAATAGACATCTTTGATTTTTCCATAGTTTTTGATTTGATAATAAAAGTCAATAAATAATAACAGATTTATTGAATCATTATATTTAGAATCGTGTTGCTTTCTCCTTTCCATTATGTAAAGCTGATACACGTTCCGGCATTCCACTGATGAGCTTTGCCATTTGTTGTTCTTGAGGAAAATCATCATGGTGTCTATTTACTTTTGTCAACCCTCTGTACATCAGGCATAGGGCAATTACTTGGTCAATGTATTTAATTACAATTACTTAACAGATTCTCAATTACAATTACTGTAGATGGTGAAATACTTAATTACATTTACTTAGTAATTAATTACAATTACAAAAAATTGCATTTTTTTCATGAATCCACACTATTTGATTTATGTAATGCTTTCCTACCGAGGTATTTCAATTCTTTTTTTTAGTTTTGGCCATCATCTTGAATGAAAAATAGATAATATTAGGTCAATAAAATGTACTCTTTTTTAACATTGCACGGAACTGTATTTTTCATCAAGCAGTTCTTGCTATGGACAGTTGGACATTGGACATATGTATGTGATATGGTCTAATGAAACCAAAGATAAGGCACCCAAAAAATATTAATATAAGACAAAAGAACTGGTATTTATTTTATCAAAATAATAAGGGCAAAAACCTGACACTTAATTGGGAACATTTGAAATAAATGGAACATTTTATTTCAAACAAGAAGATTAACATTTTTTTTTCAAAAGAAAGCTCCCTGAGATATGATGAGCGAGTAGTTTAAACTATAACTATGACCCATTAACTTTAATATTCATGTAAATGAAAGTAATTAACTGTAATTATATCAATTACCTTGGTTTCCTAATGTAATTAGTTATAATTACAATTACATCTTAGGTAGTCAATTACAATTACTTAACAATTGCATGAAAAAATGTAATTACAATGAATTACAATTACATATTACAATTACCCAATGCCTGCTGTACATGTAGGGATATAAATTTCCATAGAAAACAGATTGCCAAATGCATTAACATCCCATTCTACTTACATGAAGCAGTATATCATAAACTTCAGCACTAAAAACATGAAACTTGTATAAAAAAACAGAAATACCACCAATTGAAAGTGTCTTCTGCTCTTTCTCCGAAAAGTCTGTCAGAACAATTTAAAACTTAAATTGTAGAATATTTCGTATATTAAACTGTGAATTTTAATGGTTGAGGATATTTGCTTAACTCATTATTTTCAGTTCTACTCTTTACATTTGTTCGATCGGTTTGATGAGTATAAAACAGACTCTCAGCATCTCTACTGTTCACCACAGTCACCAGACTTCAGTACCATTGAGAAGCTGTGGGATGTGTCAGAACGTACTGTGCAGAAAGGTAGCTTACTATCATCAAGGAGATGGTGACCACCCTGCTCGAGGAATGGTGTAATATGGACTCATTTGCTACCAGCATCTCTTGGAATCCAGGCCAATGCTAATTTGAACAATTTGAACTGTTATTAGAGAAATTGGTGGCCTAATACGGAATTCAGGTGCTTTCTAATAATTCTTCAACCAGTGTGTGTGTATAGGCACTGTAATATAACGCCCTTTGTTGTATTATATTAGACTCAGTAACTTAAAATGTTAGTTCCAGTAACGTGGAATGGTTCCTATTTTTTTATACTTCTTTTACTAGCGATATAAACATCTAGAATGATATCTGCGTGTCAGGGTTACAACTTACACATACTGTAACATACTGTAGACTTGGCACTTTTCAACCCTGACACGCAGACATAGCGAAAAAGTAGCATTTAACTAAAGTAATAACAAAAGTGCGAGTAATAGAAATTGTAGACCAAGTCGATCAGTGTGAAAAAATTAACAATGATAAACATTAAACGTACAAACCATTAAAAAGTGTATTTTGGAATTGATTATTTTGCTGATTAAATAATTTATTGCAGGAAATTATTAATCAACCAAAAAAATTAATCCTTCTTTCCTGACAAAGAAGATATTTATCAGGAATAAATTATTATAACTCTTTAGAGTACCCGAAGTGGGTCGAGAACAACATCCAAGAAAAACAACACTATTTGCACACACACACACACACACACACACACACGCACGCTGCAATTAAGCTCATAACTTCCTATTTAATCAGACAGATTTAATCCTCCAGCGTTTAACAGTGCCATAAACGAGTACGAGAAAACGTAAATTTTTTATGTATGACGTTATTACGCTTTTATGACGATGAAAATTAATACACAAGTAAATATATTGCCTCTCTCTCTCTCTCTCTCTATATATATTATATATATATATATATATATATATGAGATGAATTTACACTTAAACACGTGAAGTGAATGAATGATTCAAACACACAAGGAAAAAAAATTATTCCAAGGCCTTTCGTGTATTTAACACACACACACACACACACACACACACACGGGTCCAAAAGTCTGAATCCAGGCAAAAAGTTTTTATTTTTTCAATAATACCAATAGGAGAAACTAAAAAAAATGATTCAATATAGCTTAACCCAATATTTGCAACGTGAATACATAATGAAAGGGAAATTGTAACAAATGTCTGGAAAGTACGTTAAACTTGGTAGTTTTCGTGGCCACCGTTTGCACTGATTCTACTAATGTACAAAGGGTTGACAAAAATAAATAGACACCACGATAATTGTTCTCAAGAACAAATGGCAAAGTTCATCAACGGAATAGTGGGATGTGTGTCACCTTCACAGAATTGAAATGGGAAAGCAACACGATTCTAAATATATTGATTCAATAAATCTCTTATTATTTATTGACTTTGTTATCAAATAAAAAAACTATGGAAAAACCGAAGGTGTCTATTAACTTTTGTCAACCCTCTGTATGTAGAATACCACTCTTTCATTTGTTCCATTACTCTTGTAGGGTATTCCAGAGGTTTTCTGCACTTCTTGGATTGCTTTTGGCCTCCCATTTAACATGTTTCAACAAATGCTCGATGGGGTTTGTTTAAGTCTGGTGATTGCGGAGGAAAGTCCATTTTCAGGATGTCGCTTTCTTCCTTGGACTGTAAGTAGCGTTTGCAGGTGTTCGATGCGTGTTTAGGATCATTATCCTGCTGGAAAATGAAGCCATTACTACCCAACCTCTGTCCAGAAGGGATGGCGTTCGTTTGGAGAATGGAGTGGTACGTCTCTTCGTGAGGGTATAATTCATCATGTGGAGATCCGTAATTCCATCACAAGCAAAGCAGCATCAAACTTGGATGTTTCATCCTACATGCTTAGTAGTAGGTATTGTTCACTGCTTCACCAATCTTTCGGTCTTATGTCTCCTTACATCCAGTCTGCGATGGGTCCAAAAATTTCTGTTTTGGTCTCAGCAGTAAAAACGGCGTTTTTCCAGTGATCATCCATTTCTTGGTCCAGTTTAGCATTTTTGTTTGATTGTCTTTCCTTAACAATGGTTTTGATACTGCTATTCTCCCATGGAGTTCATAACCAGCTAATCTTCTTTTCACAGTTGAATTACTGATGGGATTCATTCGTTGGATGTTATATTCAGCTTAAATCTAGTTAGCACTAATAGACCAGTTGCGCAGAGATGAAAGCTTAACAAACTGATCATCAGATGGGGTCGTAACTCGGGGTCTTCCTGAATGACATCTGTTTTTAAAACTTTCAAATCCAGCAAATCTGGAAAGCTTTTTTTCTACAGCTTCACCAGAAACGTTCAGTTTAGTCGCAATTTTCCGTTGACTGTCCCCATCTTTCACGAGAAAAACTATTTGCGCCTGTTTAGCTTCACTACGTTCACATGCCATAATGTTAAAGTATCCAAAGTTTGATTGTTTTCAATTTTATTATGTCTCGATTGATGTTATGAATCTGAAAAAAAAATTATTTTGGTGTACGTCATAAATATCTTACATTTTCGAAGCTTCTAGCAGTCACAAATATGACAAACTAGTATATATTAATAGTAACCTAGTAAAATTCACTAGAACACGAACTAGCTTACTGACTTTATGAAAAAGATGGTATTAATTATGGCCTCAAAAGAGTAAATTTTTGAAATGTGGAAAAATTAGGAAAGAAATAGCCACATAATGAAAGTTTAATTGGAATTTATATTTATGATGCTACCGACTTTACTGTTGTGAGTCTCATTACCATAACATCTGCTGCAATTTCAATAGCAACATCTCTACCTGGATTCGGACTTTCGAACCCCCACTATATATATATATATATATATATATATATATATATATATAAATAAAGAACGACGCTTGTGTAAAAGAACGTTCCGCACAAGATGAGAAGGGAGAACGAACAAATGAAAAATGAGGTAACCACCCGGGAATCGAACCCGGGATCTTCCGATTGCTGGTCAGATATGCTATCCACTACACCATGGGCCTCGATTAATCAGAAGTCGTAATTCTCCTACATACGAGCAGAAACCAATGCCCTCAGGGGGCACCTTCGCATGCTGTACATATATATACATTTTAACTGCAAACATCCCGGGTTCGATTCCCGGGTGGTTACCTCATTTTTCATTTGTTCGTTCTCCCTCCTCATCTTGTGCGGAACGTTCTTCTACACAACCGTCGTTCTTTACATTAATTATACTTTGTGTTGTTTGCAGTTAAAATGTATATATATATATATATATATATATAGAAACGATGTAAAAACACTGTGTACAAAGTTTTATTGAGATATTTTAATATTTAGAGGTCGCTCAACGGCTTCGAAGTATTGGATACGAGATTCTCAGAAAGTGTGAATATAAACAATTTCCAAATGTATTTAAACAATTTATTATGTTCCTACATTAGCAGGAAGTGCACAAGACATCATAATATTAAGATGAAGTACATTAACATCAGACAGTAGCGTAATTATTATGATTAATCATTATTTCCACTCAAGGTATGCTTTTGTCCCCATGTCCAATGTTTGCGATGGTCTTCAACAACCTGGAAAAGAAACTGGAGTTGTTCTTCATCTTCGGTTAGGTATCCAGAAAAACCCTGGATGAGAGCAACTCCACGTTCAGCGAAGTCATTTGTTACAGTTAGAGTTTTTACAATCTCTTTCGCAGTCTGGTAATGGGTATCCTCTTCCCATTGCTCAGCAGTTTTCTTCAAGAATTCATCTGGGAGGTTGAGCTTCGTGAACAATGATTTTCTGTTTTTTGTTACAAAGTTTTCCAAGCTTTTTTCTTTCACAGTATCCAGGTCAACAACCACACGCTTTGTAGGGTTCTCTTGTCCATCAACACTAGTCATAGATATGACCATGCAGGGGCGTAGCCAGAAATTTGCCAGGGGTGGGGGGGCGAACTTGGAACTAATCGTAGAAGTACAACTGAAATAGAGATAAATAATTTTTATGTACGTTCATGATGAGCTTATCGTTCAGTTAGAGATGATAAACTAGCTACTGCTAAGACACATTATGAATAAAAATATAAAAATTATATTATAAAAAATATAAAAATTATGATAAAAATCTGATTAGTAACATAATATTCAATGCAAACCGCAATTAGGATGTTCAGATTTGTATTAACATAAGAATAAAAAGTGCTAATTTCGAGATTAAGCATTTCCTTGGACTGTTACTTTTATAAAAGAAAATTATTCTCCGGGTCGGATTAAGAGTTTTCGGGATCCTAAGCCATTTTAGATTTTTAGTAGTAGGGGAGGCAAGAGCTAGCGCCGAAATTTTTTCACTTTCATTCTCATCCTGTTGTAACCTAGCAATTTTATTTGGATTAACAGTACTTTGATCATCATGCTCTGTAGAACCACTGTCAGTTTGGACATTTTTTCTTTTGAAAAATTTATAAAGGTCCATTATCTTTAGTCCTGTGACACCTGTAAATAGTACTGTACAAAGTTACAAATATAAATAGGAATTATTACTAACCATAACATTAAAGTCCATTATAATGAAATGAAAAATCCAAACAAAATCCACACAAAATTTTGTGTGTGCAATACAGTGTGAAAAATTGTAAATTAAATGAACACTTTGAAACTAAATTTTAAAGTGTGCAAAAAACTGAATACCAAATTTTAAAAATAACATACTTAATGTTTCATTTCATTTATTAGTTACATGTTTGAGACCAAGCGGCCCTCGCACATGATTACACACACACATTCATACACACAAAGTTTTAATCAATACTTAAAATTATCAAAATTTAGAAAGTTCACAAACTAAATATTTAAATGAATGTAAACAAAAATTGATAAACTGCGGTTGCCAGATGCCATGAAAAATGACGCAATACTCATGAAACACAAAATCGCTAGAAAGCTAGCTAACATTTTTCGATTGGCGCATGAAATTAAATATGTAAAATATTAATTGAATATGTAAATTAAATATGTAAAAATAACCAAAATAATAATTAATAATAAAATAATCAAAATAATAATGAAATTAAATATGTAAAATATTTAATTGAATATGTAAATTAAATAAGTAAAAATAATCAAAATAATAATTTATTAGCTCAAGGGGGCGATCGCCCCTGTCCCCCCCTTCTGTACGCCTCTGTGACCATGCGATTTTTGATATCAGGGAGGTCTAAAAGGCTAAAATAACAGATACTAATGCAAACACATCCTACCATTAAGGAGACTGAAATAATACTGGGGTGAGGCATAGAAAGGGAGTGCATTTCAATTTAGGACAAGTAACGACGCGTCATCAAAATTTTAATGGACTTGAGCGACCACTAAATATTAATATTTTCTCATGAAACTTCATAATCAGCGTTACCACATGCAATGTCACATTTCTAGAGGGTCAGACCGAAACTTCTTGATGGTTCAATTCTTACCATACAAATAAGTGACCCCCCAATATACAGTGTCCCAAAAAAATGTTTACACATCATATTAACATATATATCAATAAGCAAAATAGGCGGATAGTAAATAGATAGCAAATAGGCTTCTTTAATGTTTAAATGTTCGAAATATCAGCCAGCAGCGTCAATACCTTCATGGTTGTGCTGCTTACTTTAATGTTTTAAATGTTCAAAATGTCCGCCACTAGCATCAATACATTCTTGACAACGGCGCGCAACAGATCGGCATACTGTTCGGATTGTTCGGAGTGGAATGTTGGCACAGGCTATTTTTTTCGTGTCTCAAGGCCTGTAGTGTCCTTGGTTTTTCAGCATACACAGTGTTCTTCAGAGTGCTCCACAAGTAAAAGTCTAAGGGTGTTAAGTCAGGAGATCGTGGTGGATACTCCGTACATCACCTACGTCCTATCCATCTTCTAGGAAAACAAACATTGAGAAAATTTCTAACGTCATTGTGGTAATGTGGTGGCGCGCCATCCTGTTGAAAGTAACACTCTTCTTCCAAAAAAAGAGCTCTGATTGAAGGTACAATGTTGTCTTGAAGCATTGATAAGTAAGCAGCACCTGTGACAGTGTCCTCAAAGAAAAATGGCCCTATCAGTCCTCTGGAAGACAGACCACACCACACTGACACTCCTGGTTGATTAAGTGCTCGTTCTTCTGTTACATTTGGATTTTCGGTGGCCCAGTACACACAGTTGTGTCGATTGATAGTACCATTAAATTTAAAAGTGGCTTCATCGGACCAAACAATGAAATCAGGAAAAGATTGTTTTTCATCACACATGTGCAAAAACAACTCACAAAATTCTTTTTGACGATCTGGATCGTCCTCATTCATTGCATGGAGCAGTCTAGGTATGTACGGTTTCCACTTTTCACGTCGCAAAATGCGATGAACGCTGGATTTAGAAACACCAGTCTCACGAGAACATTGCCTTGTAGACTTATTTGGAGAGTTTGTGAAGGCCTGTAACACGGTCTCAACACTTTCATTGTCAGTTGAAGTGCGATGTCTTCCAGATCGGCCTTTGTTGACGTTTTGCACTGTTCTGTCAGTCTCAAACTTATCACGTAATTTTGTAATTGTTACCCGTGATGGTGGTAATGTTCCAAACTCATTTCTCCAATGTCTCTGTACCTCAGCCACATTCTCCGTCTTCCAGTAGTGCTTCAGAATCCACTTACGTTGTTCAAACGATAAATGCAACGCCGCCATTTCCTGTAACAAGGGATACTACTGTTATTTAAGTACAATACACCATTACTATACTACTATACTACTCTTACTAAGCAAAGCTGGGCACTTGCGGGTTTTTTTGCGGTACTGCGGTACTGCGGTACTACCGCACTACCAAACCGGTACCGCATAACGCAGTACCGCAAAGGATCGCTGAAAGTACAGCAGTACCGCTACTGCATTTTTGCGGTACTGCGTTATGCGGTACCGGTTTGGTAGTGCGGTAGTACCGCAGTACCGCAAAAAAAACTGCAAGTGCCCAGCTTTGATACTAAGTACTATAAATATACTAATACATCAGCGCATACTACTATCATCTAAAGTGTGCATATATATATATATATATATATATATATATATATATATATATATATATATATATATATATATATAATATAATAAAACCACGAAGGGAAAAGAAACACTCCACTTATAATTTTTATAATTTTTGGTTTTTTATCTGTTGGTTTATTTCTTTATGGTTATTTCGGCTGTGACGTATATATCACTAAGGCATTATTTTGTAATTTTTCCAATTTATATTTATTTTTATTTCTTTATTCTTTTGTGACCTGTTTACCATTTGAATTTATGTTGAATTTCGAGCAAAGTGCTATAAGTGTCATTTTTCCATACAAATGTGTTTCCTCCTCCCACAATTTTTTTCTATACAAGTAAAAGTCCGAGAATTATCTGTACAATTTTTGGCTGTTATTAAAAGTCAACCATGAAGTGTAGAAATTCCAGTGTTGTCCCATTTTAGAGAGAATCTCATTAAGTTTTTTCTGATACCACGTTTTGACAAGTGTTTTAGAAATGTACGCGGGTGACAGACATTGATGATTTAAAAGCAAGAATCACAGCTGCTATTGAGCGAATTGATGTGGATATGCTGCAGCGTACATGGCAACATTTGGAGTATCGATTGGATGTTTTGCGAATCACTAATGGTGCACATATCGAATGTTTGTAACAACGTTACTTTAATAAAAGAAACGTTTGAAAATACAGATTCTAAATAATCTTGTTTAAGAATTTTATGTGTTATCAAGAATTTTATTAAAAGATGAAATTGTACAGATAATGTTCGGACACACTGGAATTTCTAAAAAACTTGTCAAAACGTGGTATCAGAAAAAAATTAATGAGATTCTCTGTAAAATGGGACAACACTGGAATTTCTACACTTCATGGTTGACTTTTAATAACAGCCAAAAATTGTACAGATAATTCTCGGACACCCTGTATATATATATATATATATATATATATATATATATATGTATATATATATATATATATGTATATATATATATATATATATATATATATATGTTTATTTTGTAACCTATATATTGTCTTGAACTCTTCTTTCACTCCAGTGTTCCTGAGGATGTCATTAGACGAAAGCGCTTGAGCACCACTTTGTGTTTCTTTTCCCTTCGTCAGGGAAAGATTTAACAAGCGTAGAGCAGGAAAAAGATTTAGGAGTTATAGTCACTGGTGATTTAAAAGTAGCGAAACAAAGTACAGCAGCGGTCAATAAGGCGAACAAAGTGTTAGGTTTTATAGCTCGAAATTTTGAGTACAAATCGCGCGATATTATAGTTCCACTTTATAAATCATTAGTTAGACCCCATTTGGAGTACGCGGTCCAATTTTGGAATCCGTATATGCGCAAAGATATAAACAAAATCGAAAGAGTTCAAAGACGAGCAACTAAGATGATTCCGTCGCTTAGGTCAAAGTCGTACGAGGATAGGCTTAAGGAGTTAAAATTGACAACACTCGAGACCAGGAGGTTAAGGGGTGATCTAATCCAGGTTTTCAAAATTATGAATGGGTTCGATAACGTAGATAGAGATAGCTTTTTCGAAATATCTCAATATAATAGGACTAGAAATAACGGGTGTAAGTTGACAAGTAGAAGGTTCGAGACAGCAGTTGCGAAAAACTTTTTTACGCATAGAATAGTAAATAGCTGGAATAGTTTGCCGGTAGAAGTAATTAGTAGCACGTCTATAAACATGTTTAAAAATCGATTAGACGCATATGTTGATAGAAAGGGTATAGTTTAAGGTAGTAAAATTAAGGCTTTCTGGGGATAGATCCCATAGCTCAACCCAAGTGTTGTGGGATATAGGGAGGCAGCGTCTTGGGTTAGGGGATACTCTCTGTCCTTACACACCCCATTTAAAGAGATTCCTCTGCCGAGCGGTGCCCCCCATAGTACTGTGAGATATTGAAAAACTCATGATCTTCACTTGCCCCACAAACACCTTTAAATGGGAGACCCAAAATGGGTGCACACACATTTCTACATTACTGTACAGTCTTTACAGCCACACCTACTCTTTTTCTCGTAAGTGTATATATTGTAATGTATATGATTGTAAATTTTGACTTGGTCCGTTGTCGATATGGACCGTGACTTGATGGATACCGTAATGAAACTGACTGGATTCTTTGGATCCGATATATTTGCATGTCCTTTATAAATAGATATAGAGTGTAACATATTTGTGGATAGTAGTCTATTATGACTTGATCCTCCGGATCAGAGATTCTATCTTTAGTTTTAAATCGATAATTAATTAGTTTTAAATTGATAATTATTTAGTTTCGTAAAAATTGGTCGTTGCCAATTTACCGGCAGTTTTTACATAAATTTCTTATGTTCTTGTGTTTCGGAACCCACGTAAAATTGTAGGTCCCCTCCGCCACCACGGAGGACATACACAATACACGAACACAGTTAGGTAGACCAGCCATGAGTGGATCCTAGGGTCTTTGTTGGTCTGAAACATTATAACATATATATATATATATATATATATGTTAATATGATGTGTAAACATTGTTTTGGGACACCCGGTATATATATTAGGATGGCCCTTATTTTTCGAAACTGCAAATTTCACCGTCTCACCCCCTCAATATATTCCATTTGACAAAAAAACAAAATGTGCAAAATCTCAAGTAATTATAAATATTCTTATTGGTGCCGCACAAGGACTCAAATTTAGTTAATTATTGAAACATAAATAAACGAATTTTTTATTAGCGTTCCATTATAAGGGCAAATAACAGCAGTTAAAGAACAGTATAAACTAAAATAGACCTTGACTACTGATTAAGTAGAAACTGAATTGAACTAAACATTTTAGGACTGAAAGCATAATGAATTTGGCCAAGTAGGGATGGTTGCTTATGAGGCCCCCTTAAATATTAATTGATTTTAATAAAACTTCTTTGGTACACGTTTTATATTAACAGGAAAAAAATGCGGGGTGAGACCCCCAAATTTTAGTTGATTGGGTGGTTCTTATACGTGCGGTGCGGGACCAATAAGAATATTTATAATTACTTGAGATTTTGCACATTTTGTTTTTTGTCAAATGGAATATATTGACGGGGTGAGACGGTGAAATTTGCAATTTCGAAAAATAAGGGCCACTCTAATATATATATATATATATATATATATATATATATATATATATATTATATATATTATAATTATATATATATATTGCTTGAACCCTTGTTTGAAGTAAAAAGCCTTGTTTGAAGTAAAAAATTTATAAAACTTTTCACAGGTAAATCTGTCATGAAAAATTAAAGTCAAAACATAATCTAAGAACAGTACCTGCAATCAATCTGGAATATTTAAAAATTACGCAATATTCACGACTAAGAACATCAGTTCTATAACATCTGGATATAAGTTTTTATTTCATGCCAAAAGTTTCAACAAAATGTAGGTTTTCCTCACAGTTTTCTGTAGTTTCTGTAGTTGCCTTCTGTAGTTTTCTGTACTTGCCTTCAAACTGATGTACAGTTGCAGAGGAAAGTTTGTCGGGGTCCTTATATGGATTTGTATGTATATGTTGAAAGATCATTGGTGAAATTTGGGACGCTGAACGATGGAGATTTAATGCCATATTTTTAAGTGAAAAAAATACGCTTTTTCACAAAACCCAACCCATTCAATTTTAGTTTATATGCAAAATAATAAATATATAAATGGTAGTGTTATTGTAATAATTACCGTATATTATTGAGTACGGAAAAGTCATAGTTGAATATATATATATATACATATAATATATATATATATATATATACACTGCATATTTATTCAAACCACCCCAGATATAACTTGGGTGGTTTTCCGTTGCCTTCTTCAGTAGGTAAAGCTGTTTAACTTCTGTACTTTCCATCTACTTTTCATAACGTTAAAAAGTATGCATAAAGGACATTTTTTAGAGTATATTGGAAGACCCCTAGTTTGCGTGCACGGCGGAAAACGTCACTGCTGTTGGTGGGCTGATATATAGCCAAGAAAATGTAACAGGTATGAGCACTTGATGAATCTCCATGCTCACAGGCATATCACGACGATCCGCGCAATGAATATAAAAACTTCATCTCAGCTTAAGCGAGTATATACTAATGGCAGTAGTAACGAAAATCCGATTGGATAGATATAAACACTCGTTGAGACGTTTTCCAACCAATCATTCTGTCACCAAATTTTAGTTTCCTGATGAGAAGAAATTGCAGTAGAAAAATTCCCCAAAATTCAGAATGACCGTGTCTTCGTTAATATAGAAAAGAAAACAGAAATATTCGCCTGCAAAAATTCTGAAGGGGGGGGGGGGGGGGGTCACATTTCAACGGGTTTGTGATAGTTGCAGTTTCTTCTTGTGGCGAAAATGACCCCATATTCGATGAAAGAAGTATAAAAATCAATTCAGAATGTTACTATGAATTGAATATGGACTAATTTACGAACTTAAACAGTCCTTAACGCTGATGTTTCTTCCATTAAGGTGTTTGGTGTTTAGTAAATTTGTAGTATTTTATGATTTTAGTTTTACTGTCTTCCTGTTTTTATTTTTAACTGCGTTTTATATTCTAGTCAATTCTAACTTTATAATTTACAGTAGGTACCACCGACGATGAAAACAAATTTTTCGAAACGTTTGGCATAATAAAATTAATTGTAGCAACACCATTGTTTCTTTTCATACTTCGACTACGGAACATTCCGTTATCTAAGATTATTAGACGAAAGCGCTTGAGCACCATTGTGTTTCCTTTTTCCTTCAGGAGTTATTTTCATCATAAATATTATTCACGTGTTACTTTCGTGAAATAATTTTCATATATATATATATATATAATATATATATATATATATATATTTTCTCTATTTATCTTAGCCTTTTTCCGCCATCCTTTCTTCACCATAAATACCAAGGCTTAAAATGACTCTTATGAGCTAATTAATCATGCATATTCTTCATGCAAATGGCTGAAGTTTAGTATTTAACTTAACAAAGTGCTCATAATTTCGAAAAGAAAATCAATAATTTTAAATCTTTTAAGCGTAAATCTCAATAGTTAGTAAAAAGTTCATGTGACGCTGACGCATAGCTTTGTGTGCTGAGATAAAATCAAGATACAGATTGACGTGCCGAGCATCAAAACATGGCAGATAAAGTGAAATTCTAGTAAAATAATGTTTCGAAAAAGTTTAACGACACAGTCTTCATTCTATTAATTTCCAAACATGTTTTTGAACCCTGAATATATGATACGAATATATGAAATATAATATTATGAAAATCGAGTTACGCAAGACCACATCTACGTATCATCCCAATGCATTAAGCATATGATTCTACATGAGCACCATCACTATCTCTAGAGTCTAGAGAGTTCGAATCTGTCAGCAGCATTGCGGAACACATTTTGGGGCATGATAGGGGTTATTTTCTTAACTGCTGTTACGATACGAGCATGTAAATCTTGCAGATCTGTAACACTCGTTTGATAGACGTTTGATTTGATAAAGCCCCATGCAAAGAAATCCAACGGCGTTAGGTCAGGAGATCGAGCCGCCCAGGGCCTGTTGCCTCTACGTCCGATCCACCGATTTGGAAATCGTTCATTTAGGTACTCCCGAACAATGTTTGCGTAATGACAAGGTGCCCCATCTTGTTGAAAGACGACGGTGTTTAAAATGCCATCTGAATGAGGCTGGGAGATTTACGTGCTCATATCGTAACAGCAGTTACAAAAACAACCCCTGTCATGCTCCAAAATGTGTTCCGCAATGCTGCTGACAGATTCGAACTCTGTGGAGATACTGATGGTGCTCATGTAGAATCATATGCTTAAGTATTCATTAAATGTATGCCTTCTATTTTATTGTTATTGAATTTTACCCTTTTTGCTACGTTTCCACTGAAATAGATAGGGACTTTATAAACACCATGTACAGTAATGTCGAAGTTAAGTGGAGCTTACAGACAGACGTTTTCGTACCAAGAATTCCATAGTTTAGACTTTAGAGGATAAACGGCAGGATTCATGGATAGCTTGGATAATCGGGTTCGTTGATTTTTTAATTCTTTGCATTAGACTGTCTTGAGCACTTCTTGTTACCTCCGGGAAACTCGGGACATTGCGGGTAGCAAACATTTGCGAAGTTGAACATCTCGGGGGTAATTTATGTAAGAGTCTAAAAAGCCTGTTGTACAGCAAATTTAGGGTTATGCCAGAACCTTTTTTATAATTCACCCAGAGATGCTGTCCGTATATATTACTGCAGAAAGTACGAAAGAGAGTGTCGTTAGCTTCACTTGTACAGAACCGAAAGTTCCTTATAGTCATATTCGCTTTAGCACAAAGGCTTCGAGATTGTTTTCTTATATCCGAGTCATCACTCAAGGAGCTGGTGATAGTTTGACCCAAATACTTAAACCCATGTATTTCCTCAATTACTTCACCTTTCATTTTAAACCTAATATCAGCTGGCTGATTACAGCTTTTAGGATGAAATTGCATACCTTTACTTTTTGTAACATTAAAAAGAATATCATGTTTCTGTGAATACACTTCGCAGACTTTTAGTAGCCGATCCAGACCTTTAACAGAGGGATTTATTAACACCATATCATCGGCATACACTAAGTTATTTATCCTTGTGTTATCTATACAAAATCCCACTGTTGCCTCATCAAGTGAAGCAATTAATCCATCAATATTCACATTAAACATCATAGGAGGGAGCAAGGAGCCTTGTCTCACCCCGCAAGAGGAGCCAAAACATTCGGATAGTACATTCCCCCACCTAACGGTAAAAGATTGGTGGGAATACCAAAATTTCAATAAATTTAATATGTACATGGGAACCTTCCTGTCTTCTAGTTTTTTAAATAAAATATTCTGGTTCACTCTATCATATAGCTTACTTATATCTAGGAAACAGCTATAAATAGTTGAATTACTGTCAGTGTATTTAGATATTATTTCTTTAAGTTCATAGATACAAAGGTCAAGTGAGTGGGACCTTTTAAAACCAAACTGATTAGGAGATGTCCATAGGTAATCATTTAATCGCAGTAACAAGAGTTTTTCTAGTAGTTTTGAGAAGCAGAAAGCGACGGCAATAAGCCTCTAATTATTGCTGGACAGAATCTCTCCATGAACTCTGTAGGGATATAGCTATGAGCAAGCATGGCTGATAAGAGCAATGATATATGCAGACATACTACATCATTGACATATTTTAAGTACTCATTCGATAGGTCATCTACCCCTGACGTAGAGCCAGTCTTTAACTCTTTATTTAACCTCTTTACTTCAGGAAATGATATCATAGTATTTTCCCTTGTCCCTCCCACAGTCGTTTCGCTGCAATCTATCTTAAGATTATCCCTACTCACACTGTTAAGAATGTTAGAGTAATGGTTTTTCCACAGCTTTGCAATTTCATCCTACTCCGACACCCGATCGATTGTCGGAGGGAGGACACTTTTGACACCAGTTTGATTCTCAACAAATTTCCAAAATTTGTTATTATCATTATTTATGTGAGCTTCACAGGCTTTTGATGCTCGAATAGACTCTTCTTCCTGTTTACATCGCTTTATGACCGCCTTATCGTGACCCCTACTTCTACACACATTCATGTATACTGGTCCTAATCTGGGTCTACCATGAAAGCACCACAAATCGTAGGCGTCTATACATATATATATTAATCTTATTCATTAATAAGAGGACTCAAATATAAGCCGCAAATATTTTATTTATTAACATATTACATTTGGTACTTACGGAAGTTCATAGTCTCCATCTTCAGCAGTTATAAATTTAGAAACATACCATAAATACTTTATGAATTACAGTATAACACTAAAACTACAACCGACACTAAAGTAAATTAATAATAAAATACACAACTGCAAAGATTGAGATTAAAATTCAGTTTAAAATGTTGGACCCCAATGAAGGAATCGAGAATCGAGTCGTTTCGAGTAAATCGAAATGCAATAAAAAAAAAAAAATTAGTTGGATGAAAAGTTACAGGGTTTGATTATTTTGTATATGATTTTAATGTTGGTGCTTATTTACTTAGTATGGGTGTAAGATTGTGTACAGTATGTAGAGAAAATTTAGCACATTGATTTCAGTTGATGATGAAGAACAGGTAAGGATTTTAAAACTGTTTGATGAAATTGTGTAAATATTGTACAGAGTGTTTACGTATGGATCGTTGTTCTGGCTTTGGTACAGACCCACCTCTTCTATGAGAGACACCTTTATGCTCATCCACTTTGTTTGAGTCAAAGATACTTAAGCAAATTTTCTGCGTTTTAAGACGTTTTGTATTTAAGAAGAGTTAGTTAGCAGTCAAATATATGAAGTTACACTGAGGATAAGTATTGTAGTTGTTAGTACAGATTTCAATGCAGATACTAATTTTAATGTTCCCAGAAACGGGGGTTTTAGGTACAGTGTTCGTAAAGTCACGCAAGTGAATATGGTGAAGTATACATGCATAATCACTCGCGTGACTTTATAAATACCCTGTATATTGCAAATTTAGGTACAGGGCGATATTTAAAAAGGAATTTATTAACTTTTTCCTTAAGTATATAAGTTACATACTGGTACGAAACAAATAATTTCGCGAATATTGTTTTTCTTCATGAAAAGCTATCCAGTTTGAAGATAATTTTGAGGCATGGGAAACACGAGCTTTAATAGTGGATAATCGGTAAGTGAAAAAATTCGTCCCTAGTTGGATAGAGTAGTGCTTCTCATCCTACAGAATGAAGTAGAAAAGTAGCCATTTTCCCGCTAGATTAGAACATCTAGGAAGGAGAACTTATTATTATTTTAATCTTCAACAGTAAACTTCACTTGAAGTACCTCTACCATTTGCGACTGGTCATATTTAGTTAACCATATATACACACTTTATTTGTTTACCCTAGCCTCAACGATCCATTTTTAAAAATCTTTCAGGAAAAGATTAGAAGTGATACCTTGAGTGGTATGTCGGATATGACCAAGGTCTGCATTTACATACTTCTCACAAACTAACTCTCTCTCTCTCTCTCTCTCTCTCTCTCTCTCTGGCAGGGAGGGAGCGGAGGGTGGGGAGAGAGCCTTCTACTTTTCTATCCAGTTTTCTACTACTGCTAGGATAGTTGAAAAATATAAACTTGTTTAATAACAGGAACCTTCCAGAGTGGACCGGAAGGTCTTTGAGGCTTCCTCTTGTCCTTGTAACTCCTTGTAACTCTCTCTCTCTCTCTCTCATTTCGTCACTGCGCGTACATGGGTGTAGACATGGAGAGTTCAACCTCTACTTCTCTTAATCCTTTGGGGCTAGCCTGGAGTGGGCCATCGGGTCTTTGTTGGACCGATGCCTCGATAAATAGAGCTGTAAATATTTTGTATAAAATTAAAACCATATGTTCGAGATATTTGTGACAATACCACGTAGTTGATATAAGATCAACACAAATATATTATCAGTCAGTTTATACAACGGTGCAGTGTAATGTACGATTTTTATGTATGCATAACATAATTGTAGAGCTAGCTTATATATTCTTCCTTTCCTGTAAAATTTCCTTGGCTACTTTTCCAGGGTCAAGGTATTTTCTTCAATCCTTTTCCTTACCCGCCTCTGGCTGGGAGGAAGCGGAAGGTGGAGAGGGAGCCTTATGCTCTTCTATCCAGTTTTCTACTACTGCTAGAACAGTTAAAAAAATGAACTACAGGGTGTCCCATAAGTCCGGCATCATAGGAGAAATTCATATTTTTCTATTTCTACAAACCATAATTCATATGTTCGGGATGCCAATTTCCCGTCCACCATTCTGTTCAGTGACGAGGCTGTTTTTTATGGAAATGGTGAGGTAAATCGACAGAACACCCGCTACTGGTCTCAAAACAACCCTCACTGGTATACCTCTTCAAAGGAACAAGGTGTATTTCGGGTGATGGCATGGTGTGGCATTTGGAAGGATCATATCATAGGCCCCCTCTTTTTCGATGAACATGTCACTGGAGGCACCTACCTACGTATGCTCAAGGAAGAAGCATTTCCCAGTGTCTTGAACTAAGAAGGAAATTTCCCAACATGGTTCCAGCAAGACGGCGCTCCTGCACATTACAGCACCCAAGTAAGGGAATACGTGTACCAACAATTCCCTGGTCATTGGATAGGACGTCGAGGGCCTGTGGAATGGCTAGCTAGAAGCCCGGTTCTCACGCCACTAGATTTTTATCTCTGGGGCCAGTTGAAAGCGCTGGTATACGCAGAGAAAATTAGGAGTGTTGAACATTTGCGGCAGCGCATTATTGGGGCATGTAACACCATTACTCCTGAGTCCTGACATCATTCACCGTGTGCTTGCTGACTGGGTATCACGTCTGAATTTGTGTATTGAAAACAATGGTGGACATATTGAGCACGTTCTGTAAATAAAAGCTTTTGTTTTGCCTTTTTTTATTATTTTTCCTATGATGCCGGACTTATGGGACACCCTGTAGTTTAATAAGAGGAACCGCCCCGAGTGGACCGAAAGGTCTTTGAGGCTTCCTTTTCCTCGTAACCCTCTCTCTCTCTCAAAAATCTGGAACACCCACCCACTGGAACACCTACTTACGTTTTATAAATATCCTTCACAGACGTTCAAGCACCATCTTAAACTCTAAAAAAAACTGTTAATTCTGTCTACTTTAGAAGGGAAAGTATAAACAAAATTTACATATAAGTTACACATTAGTTACACACTTTATCTAACTTTTATGTAACACTGAAACCAATTAGCGTAATTTCTCCATCTTGAACAAAAGTAAAACCCTTATCCGTTATTTTGTTCCGCAACTTTTTGTTTGGATTTTATTCCTAATTACGTAACCTAAGGTGTAACATTTTAAACGCTCTGAAGACCATGGGTTTTCCCTTATAAATATAACGTATACAGTCCCAAAACTTGCATAATGCATAATACGTATAGTATAGTATATTATAAAACTGAGATTTTAATTAAAATAAAGTAAGGCTAAAGATATTTTGATGTTTATGTTTTTATAACGATAAAAGTTTGTTTCTTGGTATAAGACAGCATAATGAAGGCGCATGAAGAAATATAGGATGTTTCAGGTCGACCCTAGAAATATGGAAATTGTCGGAATTTGTAGTTTGCATTTGGTATTTGGGATCAAGTAAAGATAAGCACCCACAACCTTTTTTAGTTAGCTTTATAAGGCTAACTAACGAAAATATCACGACCTAACCTAACCAATCGTCAAGGGCGTACAGTTGACCTGACGATTGGTTAGGTTAAGTCGTGATATTTTCGTTAGTTAGCCTTATAAAGCTAACTAAAAAAGGTTGGGGGTGCTTATCTTTATTTGATTCGGTATTTGGTATTTGAAGTTTGTCATAGTAATTCCGTCAATTTCCATATTTCATATTTCCAGGGTCGACCTGAAACACCCTGTATTTCTAAATGTCCATTCCATATTTAGTTTACAAAGAGAGGTGCGAAGGATAACTGCGCTTTAAAAATTAATTTAAAGCAGGTTGATTATGGCCTACATTATAATTAGTTATTTCTTACAAAGTGTTGTTAGCTTTACATATAAAATTGTCTAATGCAGTTGAACATATTTAGAAGCCTCAATTGAACTTTAAGTATAAACTTGAGTTTGAATTTCCAAATATCTTTAATTCCCTCACTTAAGTTTAGAAATGTCCAGCTATATATTGTTATTGTACTATTCTTAAATTTTGTAATATAAGCCTTTTTTTATCATTTTTAAACCTTTCTTTATGAAAATTATTTCACATTTCGTAAATAAAGTTTAGAGTGACTAAGTTTGTCATTTATATTCATTCCTACTTTGGTCGTATAGCGACATTATAATTTACTTCAAAGTTACTGACAGAAAAAATACTGTAGTTACGCAAGAGTTACGATTAACAGTAATCAAAATGTAAGTGTCCTCTGCGAAAAATAAGGTATTTCAAGAGTAAACTGATACTGGACCGAAATTAGTACACTTCCAAGGATTAAAGAAAACCTTTCACTTATCGTCAATGTACCTTTAGCCTACCAAGCACACTCTTTAAATTCTTTATATTCAGAATACAATTAGTCCTTTTTTTATATCTGTTCTGAAGTAAACACAACAGATAGCTTTTCAGAGTGCGCTTCCACATTTCAATCATTTCACTACATATCTTATCATTTTCTACCACCTTTCCTTTTTGCAGCTTGCATACTACTCGTTCAACTTCACTGATTCTATGTATTCGTCTCCTTAGTATAAAATTCTACATACACTATCAGAACCAACTGCTTTCACATTTGCTAACTCATCTACCAGTTCACTAAAGTACTCTTTAAATTTTTCGCTTATTTACTCATGTTGACGATACATCTTGCTTATCACCAGTCATTACACCAGACTGAATTTTACATTTTCCAACTTCTTTCCAGAATAACGATATTTTCTTCAGCATAATTTTAATTCCGAGTCTCATTCCATTCCGAAGTCTTCATCTACTGTTTTTTTGCTTCTTTTATCCGTTGATGAGTATTCTTCTTGTATCCTTTGTACCTTCAGTTACAAACTCTAGCTACACTGAGCTACACTTGCTGTAATTCACGGCCCAGTGTTTCCCAACTTTTGTAACAGGTCGTACAACTCACTAAATCTCTTTTCATCACTGCAAGGCTGCATTCGTAACATTCTTCTCAGACTCTATCTCAATGCATTCAATTCATCTCATCGTTCCACCATGCAGTTGCCTTTCTTTTCAGTCCATTTCTTACGCATCCACATACATACATCACATGCTGTCTTCATTAAACATTCCACATATTATGTACTTCATTTGTTCATCATCTGTCTCTTTAAAGTCTTATTCACCAGCTTCCGTAGCTCAGTAGGTAACACCGTTTCCCTATAATCGAAGTGAAGACACTAAGGTTGAGGTTCGAGTCCCGATGATGCTGGTAATAATAATAATAATAATAATAATAACAATAATAATAATACAGGAGTTAGAACAACTGACCGCATTAGGTGGCTTGAGCGGTGTGCTAGTTTTTAGCCCTCTTGGCTGTTTACAAGGGTTTAATTTACTATTCTTCTGTATTCTGTCTCCACTTTTTTCGAATTTACCGTTTCAACTTTTATTCTATGCGTCTGTCCAGTCCAAAGCTGGGCACTTGCGGGTTTTTTTGCGGTACTGCGGTACTACCGCACTACCAAACCGGTACCGCATAACGCAGTACCGCAAAGGATCGCTGAAAGTACAGGCTGTACTTTCAGCGATCCTTTGCGGTACTGCGTTATGCGGTACCGGTTTGGTAGTGCGGTAGTACCGCAAAAAAAACCGCAAGTGCCCAGCTTTGCTGTCCACTGTCTCTCTTCCTTTTATACCATAAACCAACCAATCTAACCTTACACATTATTATACACAATACAATCGTATAGTCTCACAAAACTCCACTCAAACCTCGAACAGCTTTTGTTTCAAATTCATCCCTCATCATATTTTTACTCACTATCACATAATATATCAGACTCTTCTTTACTCTCATCTCTTGTCCCACCCTATGCCATACATAGGGTGGAACACACATTTCTTTTATTCTGTCGCCCTGTATCCATTCCAGCATACCATGGTTGCTATTTATTTCAGGCTCAGGTCAGCTCCCACTTTCCTGTGAAGATCAGCCATTACACTCACTAAGTGCATTTTTCATACTTACAACTACAACTTTCCAGAAATCATCTTTCACTTTCACATTCTACCATCACATGGCGAGAATGCTACACTTACTGCTACCTTTAATCTTTTAAGGTTAAAGTTAGCATATAGACATTTATTGTATCATTAACACATTTCCACTACGTCATATGTTTATGTCACTATTTTTCCATTAGCAAAGCCACACGCCTTTTATTCCTTTCCATTCAACTTAGGTGTAACTTTACTTAACATAACTTTTCCCCGTAACGTCACTAAAATTTTTTTGGTCGATAACTTTCATGTAAGGTTACATATATTTTGCTAGTAATTTATATTTTTTAACAGTTTTAGAAATTTAACAAACCAGATACAGATTTTGTATTATAATTTACATGTGACTGAAGTTAAATGAAAAAAATTACAATTTAGAACGTTACTTAAGAAACCGGAAATATATTGGTACTTTCCCGTTATGCCCCCACAAATGGTACAGTAAGTTTTGGATCACCTGAAGATCAGGGCCCCAACCTTCGTTAGTTAGCCTTATAGGGCTAACTAACGAAAATATCACGACTAAACCTAACCAATCGTTAGGTCAACTGTACGCCCTTGACGATTGGTTAGGTTATTGTCGTGATATTTTCGTTAGTTAGCCTTATAAGGCTAACTAACGAAGGCTGGGGCCCTGATCTTCAGGTGATCCTAAGTTTTTACTATATGAATACAATGCTTATTAATATATTTAGAAATTTATTATGGATATTTACTATATGAATACAATAACGGAAAACACGAAGACTAAAGCCGCCAATGTCAATCGTTCTTGACGATTGGTTAGGTTTAGTCGTGATATTTTAGTTAAAACTGACGAAAATATTACGACTTAACCTAACCAATCGTCAATGTGTATATATATATATATATATATATATATATATATATATATATATATATATATTAGATTGTCCTAAGTTGTAATGTTAAAAAAAAAAAATTATTCGTTCAAAGTCGCATATGTTTTCATTTTGTGACACTTGATGAAACATGCATCATGTACAAATTTTATCACAGCATTCAAAAATATGAAATTTTGGGGGAAATCACAATTTCTTACCTTTGATACCAATTTGCGTCATAAATTTATATTGCTTGATTTTATAAAAAACTTGCTTTTGTAGGGGTTAAAATTTTTCTACGATGGAACTCAACAACTTGAAAAAGAAACTGGCGTTGGTCTTCACTGGTCGTAATGTTTTATTAAAATCAATGCCAAGTTTTACCATTCTTTCAGCGCAGTCATTAACCATTTTCAGCTGGGAAAAAAAGTCCTTTCCATGAATATATGCTGGGTGTTCAAACCATGCTGCTGGATCTACTGTCAGAAATAATTCATCAATTTTCATAACCTTGAAAAAATTTAATGATCTGCACGTTATATAGTCAGAAAGATTCTTACATTTGAAAGTCCGAATTGTTTTGCATTCTACTCTGCGAAAATCTTTAGTTTTAGCTTCGTTTCCAAGAGCTTGCATCATTGCGCACTTTTCTGAGTTGTTGACTACTTCTGAAAAAAATGCTAAAGGTGCTAAATCCTCGCATAAGTACCAAAGGTGGGATCTGAGTTTGCGTAATGCCACAGTCGATATCTCCTTATCAATTTCTTGGTAATCTTCCAGCTTTGTTATCATCCATAGATCATTGATAGGGGCACTAGCATCTCTTGTCGCATTAAACCAGGCTTTTATATATATTGATACGCAAAATGTGTTAAGACGTCTGATGGCTTCTTTTTCTTTATTTCTCAAATTGAATTGATCTCGGAATAAATACATTTTACAGGGTATGCGATTTCAATTTAAAAAATTTTTTTTTTGGGACAGTCTAATATATATACATATATACACGAAACAACGAAAATATCACGACTAAACCTAACGAATCGTCAAGGGCGATTGACACTGGTGGCTTATTAAAATTGTCAGTGTATAACGGAAAAGTACCAATATATTTTAAGAAGGAACCCTAAAAAATATCATAGAAACATATGGAAAAACCACAACATGGTATCGTATGTGATACCTTTATTTCATAATTAAATATAAATTATTAATTAATTGAATTAATTATCTATACAAAATTGGCTCGGGATTGTTGACATAGCCTAATGGGAATGAAATGATTGCCATACATACATGGAAACCGTATGTAGGCGTCGGTCTGCATAACCACGTGAAACCTTCATTTATTTCACGTGAAACGAAATCTTCCATTCGCTAACCCATGCAAAAACAAGGGAGAAAGAGTCAACAACCTTTGCAAAATCAGCAATTTATACAGAAATATGAAGATATATTAAAGGAATAGTCTCAGGGCTGTTTATGTTACAGTAAACGCTTTAAACGGGAGCATGTCTAAAGCCCTCCCTAAAGTTCTGTGTGAATTCCTTATAATATAAGACCTAATAACTATAAAAGGGTAGGCCTATTCCTTCAGGGGTAAATGAGTGATTGCCTATATTAGTAACAAAGTGTTAATTCGTCGTGTAACTCCATCGTGGCGGCCCTACACCGAAAAAGATCGTAACGCCCAACATCGAAGTAAACTATGATCCATCAAAATTAAGGTGAGGTAATTTCATTTTCATTTTCATTCTAGGGTGTCTAAAATCCCGACGCTAAAATTACCATAAACAATTAAATATAAAGAGGTCCTTTAAAGACCTACATATTCATAACTCTCTAACGAAAATATATAGGGCTTTTGTCGTTCACTCTCCACTGAAATCTGCTGGACATTTCCAACGGATGAGGGTAACAGGCAATCAACCCAATGCCCTATATAGTTTTTCACAAACACTTCCATTACTAAATTGGATCTTTTCCGTTTGACTGCCGCCATTGAAACATAAGAGGTGAGTGCCCCCAGCCTTCTTTACTTAGCCTTATAAGGCTAACTAACGAAAATATCACGACCTAACCTAACCAATCGTTAGGTCAACTGTACGACCTTGACGATTGGTTAGGTTAGGTCGTGATATTTTTGTTAGTTAGCCTTATAAAGCTAACTAAAGAAGGTTGGGGGGTGCTTATCTTTACTTGATCCCAGTTTTCTACTACTGCTAGAACAGTTAAAAATGAACTAGTTTAATAACAGGAACCGCCCCGAGTGGACCGAAAGGTCTTTGAGGCTTCCTCTTTTCCACCTAACTCTCTCTCTCTCTCTCTCTCTCTCTCTCCAAAAAATCTGGAACACCTACTTACGTTTTATAAATATCCTTCACAGCCGTTCAAGCACCATCTTAAAACTCTAAAAAAAACTGTTCACTGTGTCTATTTTAGAAGGGAAAGTAAAAACAAAATTTACATATAAGTTACACATTAGTTATACACTTTATCTAACTTTTATGTAACACTGAAACCAATTAGCGTAATTTCTCCATCTTGAACAAAAGTAAAACCCTTATCCGTTATTTTGTTCCGCAACTTTTTGTTTGGATTTTATTCCTAATTACGTAACTTAAGGTGTAACATTTTAAACGCTCTGAAGACCGTGGGTTTTCCCTTATAAATATGACGTATACAGTCCCAAAACTTGCATAACGCATAATACGTATAGTATATTATAAAACTGAGATTTTAATTAAAATAAAGTAAGGCTAAAGATATTTTGATGGTTATGTTTTTTTAACGATAAAAGTTTGTTTCTTGGTATAAGACAACATAATGAAGGCGCATGAAGAAATATAGGATGTTTCAGGTCGACCCTAGAAATATGGAAATTGTCGGAATTTGTAGTTTGCATTTGGTATTTGGGATCAAGTAAAGATAAGCACCCCCAACCTTTTTTAGTTAGCTTTATAAGGCTAACTAACGAAAATATCACGACCTAACCTAACCAATCGTCAAGGGCGTACAGTTGACCTAACGATTGGTTAGGTTAAGTCGTGATATTTTCGTTAGTTAGCCTTATAAAGCTAACTAAAAAAGGTTGGGGTGCTTATCTTTATTTGATTCGGTATTTGGTATTTGAAGTTTGTCATAGTAATTCCGTCAATTTCCATATTTCATATTTCCAGGGTCGACCTGAAACACCCTGTATTTCTAAATGTCCATTCCATATTTAGTTTACAAAGAGAGGTGCGAAGGATAACTGCGCTTTAAAAATTAATTTAAAGCAGGTTGATTATGGCGTACATTATAATTAGTTATTTCTTACAAAGTGTTGTTAGCTTTACATATAAAATTGTCTAATGCAGTTGAACATATTTAGAAGCCTCAATTGAACTTTAAGTATAAACTTGAGTTTGAATTTCCAAATATCTTTAATTCCCTCACTTAAGTTTAGAAATGTCCAGCTATATATTGTAGTATTGTACTATTCTTAAATTTTGTAATATAAGCCTTTTTTGATCATTTTTAAACCTTTCTTTTGAAAATTATTTCACATTTCATAAATAAAGTTTAGTGTGACTAAGTTTGTCATTTACATTCATTCCTACGTTGGTCGTATAGCGACATTATAATTTACTTCAAAGTTACTGACAGAAAAAATACTGTAGTTACGCAAGAGTTACGATTAACAGTAATCAAAATGTAAGTGTCCTCTGCGAAAAATAAGGTATTTCAAGAGTAAACTGATACTGGACCGAAATTAGTACACTTCCAAGGATTAAAGAAAACCTTTCACTTTATCGTCAATGTACCTTTAGCCTACCAAGCACACTCTTTAAATTCTTTATATTCAGAATACAATTAGTCCTTTTTTTATATCTGTTCTGAAGTAAACACAACAGATAGCTTTTCAGAGTGCGCTTCCACATTTCAATCATTTCACTACATATCTTATCATTTTCTACCACCTTTCCTTTTTGCAGCTTGCATACTACTCGTTCAACTTCACTGATTCTATGTATTCGTCTCCTTAGTATAAAATTCTAAATACACTATCAGAACCAACTGCTTTCACATTTGCTAACTCATCTACCAGTTCACTAAAGTACTCTTTAAATTTTTCGCTTATTTACTCATGTTGCGCGATACATCTTGCTTATCACCAGTCATTACACCAGACTGAATTTTACATTTTCCAACTTCTTTCCAGAATAACGATATTTTCTTCAGCATAATTTTAATTCCGAGTCTCATTCCATTCCGAAGTCTTCATCTACTGTTTTTTTGCTTCTTTTATCCGTTGATGAGTATTCTTCTTGTATCCTTTGTACCTTCAGTTACAAACTCTAGCTACACTGAGCTACACTTGCTGTAATTCACGGCCCAGTGTTTCCCAACTTTTGTAACCGGTTGTACAACTCACTAAATCTCTTTTCATCACTGCAAGGCTGCATTCGTAACATTCTTCTCAGACTCTTATCTCAATGCATTCAATTCATCTCATCGTTCCACCATGCAGTTGCCTTTCTTTTCAGTCCATTTCTTACGCATCCACATACATACATCACATGCTGTCTTCATTAAACATTCCACATATTATGTACTTCATTTGTTCATCATCTGTCTCTTTAAAGTCTTATTCACCAGCTTCCGTAGCTCAGTAGGTAACACCGTTTCCCTATAATCGAAGTGAAGACACTAAGGTTGAGGTTCGAGTCCCGATGATGCTGGTAATAATAATAATAATAATAATAACAATAATACAGGAGTTAGAACAACTGACCGCATTAGGTGGCTTGAGCGGTGTGCTAGTTTTTAGCCCTCTTGGCTGATTACTAAGGGTTTAATTTACTATTCTTCTGTATTCTGTCTCCACTTTTTTCGAATTTACTGTTTCAACGTTTATTCTATGCGTCTGTCCACTGTCTCCCTTCCTTTTATACCATAAACCAACCAATCTAACCTTACACATTATTATACACAATACAATCGTATAGTCTCACAAAACTCCACTCAAACCCCGAACAGCTTTTGTTTCAAATTCATCCCTCATCATTTTTACTCATTAACACAATATATCAGACTTCTTTACTCTCATCTCTTGTCCCACCCTATGCCATACATAGGGTGGAACACATTTCTTTTATTCTGTCGCCCTGTATCCATTCCAGCATATCATGTGTGAAAAACTGCACTGTTGGAGATTGACCTCAATTAAACCTACCTCAATTTCCCAACCCCTAACGCAGGTTAAAATTAATCCAACCTATTAAATTAGGACTCGAGAATCCAGAAATGGTCCGGAGCAAATAGGATGATTAAAGTCACAGATACAATTCCCACAAATAAAACCATAGAAAATTTACTACGGTTCATGTAATAAATTGGGGATATTTGTTAACTGTTAACCGAAAGGTAAAGTGAAAGAATTGACTCACCTCAGTTGGTCAATGGGATGATGTAGCGTCTTGTAGAGTTAATCTTAAAATCGTAGTCTTCAGTTAAGCTAATTCAAGTAGGCCTATTCTGGGTACACTAGCCTGTATTGGTTTTTAACTTCAACTTTTGTTTCAGTCACTATTTCTGTAGAGTAGTTCGCAAGCCAACTGCGTAATTATTCCTCCCTTCATGTGATCAAAAGGAAGAACGAACTGAAGCCAAGGTTCTGGTGTTTGACTTCAGTTTTGTTGGCTGGTTGTTGTCGGTGGGAGATAATCTCATCGAGCACACCCTTCACCACATAGTAATAAATTACTAATGTGGATATGACCCAGTATGATGAACAATTATTCACATACCTTTGTTAACCATAAATTATTGTACATTAAAGAGACTACCAAATCTATTTCCTCTGAGGACCACTTCTGCTCTCTCAACCACCCTCCCAATATCCTAAATTTCATATCATGGTTGCTATTTATTTCAGGCTCAGGTCAGCTCCCACTTTCCTGTGAAGATCAGCCATTACACTCACTGTAAGTGCATTTTCCATACTTACAACTACAACTTTCCAGAAATCATCTTTCACTTTCACATTCTACCATCACATGGCGAAAATGCGGTGCTACTATAGCATGATTCCTACCGGTGACTTCGATACTATAGGGTGATTCCTACCCGTTTTGGTTCGAAACTACAGTACTGTAGAGTGTGATTCCTACACTATACAGTATACTATATTACGTAATAATTACGATGAACAAATCAAATGCAAATTTCTCTGATTCACGGCCCACCAGTCTTGCTTTAGACTAATGACTTTCATAAGATGGAATAGGTTACCACTTAAAACAATGGATAAACTATCTATTAGTGAGACGACCGTGACTTCCTCGAAATGCTTTTAAATCATCAATGTCTGTCGCCCGCGTACATTTCTAAAAAACTTGTCAAAACGTGGTATCAGAAAAAACTTCATGAGATTCTCTGTAAAATGGGCAACACTGGAATTTCTACACTTCATGGTTGACTTTTAATAACAGCCAAACATTGTACAGATAATTCTCGGACACCCTGTATATATATATATATATATATATATATATATATATATATATATATATATATATATATATAAATAGTTTCGGTGCTACTATAGTATGTGGTCTACCTACGATTGGTTAGGTTTAGTCACGATATTTTCGTTAAAACTAACGAAAATATCATGACTAAACCTAACCAATCGTCAAGGGCGATGGACATTGGAATGTAAACAAGCAATTAGTAAACAAGGTAAGAAGCTATAATTAAAAGGTAGACCGCCGAATCGAGGTAGGAATCACGCTATAGTAGCACCGAAAATGCTACACTTACTGCTGCCTTCAATCTTTTAAGGTTAAAGTTAGCATATAGACATTTATTGTATCATTAACACATTTGCACTACGTCATATGTTCATGCCACTATTCTTCCATTAGCAAGACCACACGCCTTTTATTCCTTTCCATTCAACTTAGGTGTAACTTTACTTAACGTAACTTTTCCCCGTAACATCACTATATTTTTTTGTCGGTAACTTTCACGTAAGGTTACATATGTTTTGCCAGTAATTTATATTTTTTAACGGTTTTAGAAATTTAACAAACCAGATACAGATTTTGTATTATAATTTACATGTGACTGAAGTTAAATGAAAAAAATTACAATTTAGAACGTTACTAAGAAACCGGAAATATATTGGTACTTTCCCGTTATACCCCCACAAATGGTACAGTAAGTTTTGGATCACCTGAAGATCAGGGCCCCAACCTTCGTTAGTTAGCCTTATAGGGCTAACTAACGAAAATATCACGACTAAACCTAACCAATCGTTAGGTCCACTGTACGCCCTTGACGATTGGTTAGGTTATTGTCGTGATATTTTCGTTAGTTAGCCTTATAAGGCTAACTAACGAAGGCTGGGGGCCCTGATCTTCAGGTGATCCTAAGTTTTTACTATATGAATACAATGCTTATTAATATATTTTAGAAATTTATTATGGACATTTACTATATGAATACAATAACGGAAAACACCTGAAGACTAAAGCCCCCAATGTCAATCGCTCTTGACGATTGGTTAGGTTTAGTCGTGATATTTTAGTTAAAACTAACGAAAATATTACGACTTAACCTAACCAATCGTTAGATTGTCCTAAGTTGTAATGTTAAAAAATAAATTTATTCGTTCAAAGTCGCATACGTTTTCATTTTGTGACACTTGATGAAACCTGCATCATGTACAAATTTTATCCAATTTGGTGCATATTTAGTGACTGCTCACAGCATTAAAAAATATGAAATTTTGAGAGAAATCACAATTTCTTACCTTTGATACCAATTTGCGTCATAAATTTATATTGCTTGATTTTGTAAAAAACTTGCTTTTGTAGGGGTTAAAATTTTTCTACGATGGAACTCAACAACTTGAAAAAGAAACTGGCGTTGGTCTTCACCGGTCGTAATGGTTTCATTAAAATCAATGCCAAGTTTTACCATTCTTTCAGCGCAGTCATTAACCATTTCCAGCTGGGAAACTAAATCCTTTCCATGAATATATGCTGGGTGTTCAAACCATGCAGCTGGATCTACTGTCAGAAATGATTCATCAATTTTCATAGCCTTGAAAAAATTTAATGATCTGCACGTTATATAGTCAGAAAGATTCTTACATTTGAAAGTCCGAATTGTTTTGCATTCTACTCTGCGAAAATCTTTAGTTTTAGCTTCGTTTCCAAGAGCTTGCATCATTGCGCACTTTTCTGAGTCGTTGACTACTTCTGAAAAAATGCTGAAGGTGCTAAATCCTTGCATAAAAGTACCAAAGGTGGGATCTGAGTTTGCCTAATGCCACAGTCGATATCTCCTTATCAATTTCTTGGTAATCTTCCAGCTTTGTTATCATCCATAGATCATTGATAGGGGCACTAGCATCTCTTGTCGCATTAAACCAGGCTTTTATATATATTGATACGCAAAATGTGTTGAGACGTCTGATGGCTTCTTTTTCTTTCTTTCTCAAATTGAATTGATCTCGGAATAAATACATTTTTAAGCAATAAGTACCTTTTGCCATCCATTTTGCCCTATGGTATACTCCAGGAGCTGTAAAGTGTATCCCTCTTGATGGTTTTTCCCCCAAAGAAACGAGGGCTAGCTCTAGGAATTCCTGATAATCGTGGCGCTCATGGTTGTTTTGCAATTTTTCATGCAGAAATTGCACCAGGTCATTACGTTCTCGCTTCATTTGTTCATCATCTGTCTCTTTAAAGTCTTATTCACCAGCTTCCGTAGCTCAGTAGGTAACACCGTTTCCCTATAATCGAAGTGAAGACACTAAGGTTGAGGTTCGAGTCCCGATGATGCTGGTAATAATAATAATAATAATAATAATAATAACAATAATAACACAGGAGTTAGAACAACTGACCGCATTAGGTGGCTTGAGCGGTAGCCCTCTTGGCTGATTACTAAGGGTTTAATTTACTATTCTTCTGTATTCTGTCTCCACTTTTTTCGAATTTACCGTTTCAACTTTTATTCTATGCGTCTGTCCACTGTCTCTCTTCCTTTTATACCATAAACCAGGGGTGCTCAGACTTCGGAGACCTTAGGGCAAAATTTGCTAACTATTATCTTTGGCGGGCACAAACACCAAAATTTTCCCACTAATATCAGAGGCTGAACTTTTACCACTTGAAACTTCAAAATCGGACACGCTGCCGGTCGAAATAATGCTAAACTTTTAATACTAAATGTGAAAACGTCAAATTACGTAAAAAACGACTTAAAAATAGACAAATTTCAAATTCGCATCCACACACAAGATGACACGAACGGGTGAACGGTCGACATGATGCTAAACTTTTAATACTAAATGTGAAAACGTCAAATTACGTAATAAACGACTAAAAATAGACACATTTCATGTTCGCATCCACACACAAGGTCACGCGGACAGGTCAAACGCGGAACTAAATATCGATCCGCCCACTCATCTTTATAAAATCAATAAAAATTCGAAAAGACACAGAAAGCCTAGCGAGTCGTTTCTAAAATGCCTTCTGATTGGTTGTATTTTCACACGAAAACCCAATCAGCCAACTCGATTCATTATATCCGTTGAAATAGAATCGTCGCTTTAAGCGACACAGAAATTGGCGGAGCAAAGCAATGGTTTCAGACATGTTTTAAACATGTATGTGAGCTCTGCTCGCATGTAAAAATTCATTTCTAGTAATTTTTATATTGCCAGTTAAGATTTCATTTAGGCCGGCTATTCCAAAATAAACCAGCGGGCACATTCAAATCCATGGCGGGCACACGTGTGCCCGCGGGCACGGGTGTGAGCACCCCTGCCATAAACCAACCAATCTAACCTTACACATTATTATACACAATACAATCGTATAGTCTCACAAAACTCCACTCAAACCCCGAACAGCTTTTGTTTCAAATTCATCCCTCATCATATTTTTACTCACTATCACATAATATATCAGACTCTTCTTTACTCTCATCTCTTGTCCCACCCTATGCCATACATAGGGTGGAACACATATTTCTTTTATTCTGTCGCCCTGTATCCATTCCAGCATACCATGGTTGCTATTTATTTCAGGCTCAGGTCAGCTCCCACTTTCCTGTGAAGATCAGCCATTACATTCACTCTAAGTGCATTTTCCATACTTACAACTCTTCCAGAAATCATCTTTCACTTTCACATTCTACCATCACATGCGAATGCTACACTTACTGCTACCTTTAATCTTTTAAGGTTAAAGTTAGCATATAGACATTAGTGTATCATTAACACATTTGCACTACGTCATATGTTCATGCCACTATTCTTCCATTAGCAAGGCCACACGCCTTTTATTCCTTTCCATTCAACTTAGGTGTAACTTTACTTAACGTAACTTTTCCCCGTAACGTCACTATAATTTTTTTTGTCGATAACTTTCATGTAAGGTTACATATGTTTTGCCAGTAATTTATATTTTTTAACAGTTTTAGAAATTTAACAAACCAGATACAGATTTTGTATTATAATTTACGTGTGACTGAAGTTAAATGAAAAAAATTACAATTTAGAACGTTACTTAAGAAACAGGAAATATATTGGTACTTTCCCGTTATACCCCCACAAATGGTACAGTAAGTTTTGGATCACCTGAAGATCAGGGCCCCAACCTTCGTTAGTTAGCCTTATAGGGCTAACTAACGAAAATATCACGACTAAACCTAACCAATCGTTAGGTCAACTGTACGCCCTTGACGATTGGTTAGGTTATTGTCGTGATATTTTCGTTAGTTAGCCTTATAAGGCTAACTAACGAAGGCTGGGGGCCCTGATCTTCAGGTGATCCTAAGTTTTTACTATATGAATACAATGCTTATTAATATATTTTAGAAATTTATTATGGACATTTACTATATGAATACAATAACGGAAAACACCTGAAGACTAAAGCCCCCAATGTCAATCGCTCTTGACGATTGGTTAGGTTTAGTCGTGATATTTTAGTTAAAACTAACGAAAATATTACGACTTAACCTAACCAATCGTCAATATATATATATATATATATATATATATATATATATATATATATATATATATATATTAGATTGTCCTAAGTTGTAATGTTAAAAAAAAATTTATTCGTTCAAAGTCGCATGTTTTCATTTTGTGACACTTGATGAAACATGCATTATGTACAAATTTTATCACAGCATTAAAAAATATGAAATTTTGGGAGAAATCACAATTTCTTACCTTTGATACCAATTTGCGTCATAAATTTATATTGCTTGATTTTATAAAAAACTTGCTTTTGTAGGGGTTAAAATTTTTCTACGATGGAACTCAACAACTTGAAAAAGAAACTGGCGTTGGTCTTCACCGGTCGTAATGTTTTATTAAAATCAATGCCAAGTTTTACCATTCTTTCAGCGCAGTCATTAACCATTTTCAGCTGGGAAACTAAGTCCTTTCCATGAATATATGCTGGTGTGTTCAAACCATGCAGCTGGATCTACTGTCAGAAATGATTCATCAATTTTCATAGCCTTGAAAAAATTTAATGATCTGCACGTTATATAGTCAGAAAGATTCTTACATTTGAAAGTCCGAATTGTTTTGCATTCTACTCTGCGAAAATCTTTAGTTTTAGCTTCGTTTCCAAGAGCTTGCATCATTGCGCACTTTTCTGAGTTGTTGACTACTTCTGAAAAAATGCTAAAGGTGCTAAATCCTAGCATAAGTACCAAAGGTGGGATCTGAGTTTACCTAATGCAACAGTCGATATCTCCTTATCAATTTCTTGGTAATCTTCCAGCTTTATCATCCATAGATCATTGATAGGGCACTAGCATCTCTTGTCGCATTAAACCAGGCTTTTATATATATTGATACGCAAAATGTGTTAAGACGTCTGATGGCTTCTTTTTCTTTGTTTCTCAAATTGAATTGATCTCGGAATAAATAAATTTTTAAGCAATAAATACCTTTTGCCATCCATCTTGCCCTATGGTATACTCCAGGAGCTGTAAAGTGTATCCCTCTTGATGGTTTTTTCCCCCAAAGAAATGAGGGCTAACTCTAGGAAGTCCTGATAATCGTGGCGCTCATGGTTTTCGCAATTTTTCATGCAGAAATTGCACCAGGTCATTACGTTCCCGCTTCACCCATTCTAATTCTTTTTCTGACATTTCTCTGGCATCACTTTCAAGGGGAGTATATTTTACTTTTGTCTAACCAAGACCACTGATCTTTGAACCTTGCAAAAATATCTATATCAGCCTTCGAGATACAAAGAATTTGTCAAAAACAGCTCCCCTACTATTTCAAGAATGTGGTGGCGGCAAGTTAGGAAAAGTATTTTCTGCTGGAGTCCCTGCTCAATGGTTGTGCAGGTTCCTCCATGGATGCCAGTATTGCTGGCTGTTGTATCAAAACAAAGACCAGCAATCCAGTTTCGTATGCTGTCCCATTCCTCTATTAACTGTAGTATTGCTCTACCCATCTTGACTCCCGTACCTTCCACCAATTTAGGGATTCCTAGGAGTTTTTCTACATTTCTACCCGAGGCAACAACAGCTAAACGGTCAGATTTTCCTCCATCAGAAATGGGGAGTAGCTTTCCATCGAAATGTATAATGAGAGGAGTTTCTGGTTAATGTTTTCTTTATTTCTTTACTTAACTTGGCTCGAGATTTCCGTGTTGATCTTTGTATTGATGATTTTGAGGGGGTAACCTTCCTAATATCAACTCCAGCTGCCAGGAGAGCAGGAATAACTATGCGCATTGCTTCTCTTAAAGATGTATTTGTACGATCCAATGCAGCAGATGGAGAACCTAGGATCGTTGATTATTTGCCGAGGATTGGATTTGATATTTGTCGTTTCGAGGGAGTTGAAATAAAAGTAGAAGGCACGGGATTGGAGATTTTCGTTTATGGTTATTCACTTATGCATGTTTCCTCTTCAGTGTCACTTGATGTAGAATCTAGTTCATCCTTTGAATTCCCTGTCTTTGTTTGCTTTTCATCAGTATTCATGTCATATGTTTTTTTTCGACGCTCATTCTGCCTCTAGCCTCTTTTCCTTCCTTTCCGTTTTCGCCACGAAAATTTATCTTGACCAACCATGTACATTTTTTCGCACTCCACGTTGCTCTTCCAGAAATTCCCAATCTTCTGCAATCTTTATTAGGCCACTTGCATTGCATGAGATATATCAAAAGAATATCAAGCTGTTCTTCAAATGCTTTTGTGTTAAATCCTTGGGTGCTGCCTTTCTATGCTTATTTTCCCCCCAAGCATACATAGGTTATAGATTTTCTTGAGTTGGCGACAACATTTGGTTTTTGTGATGTTGGTATATTGGCCTTCCTCCACATTACCAACGTTTCATCGACAGTAATTGATACTGCTTCTGGTAGCGTTTGCTTCTCCTTTTTGATGCCATAGAATAAGCGACAAAGCACTTGTCTAAGTGTTGAAAGCCGATTTCCATTAACATTATTTACCATGACACCAATCAGCCATACTGTATTTTGCCTTCTAGTTTGTCATTTTGTGGTGAGCCTAAATATAGTTAGATAAATTTGCTAGCCAAATAAGCTTATGCAATCTTTATTAGGCCACTTGCATTTGCATGAGATATGTCAAACATAATTTCTGAAACATAAATGAACCATTAGTAACAAGAAAAAGTCATAAATAATACATAAATGAAAAAAAATAACATTTAAATATTGGGTGCTACTATAGCGTGATTCCTACCGGTGATTTTCGATAACTATAGGGTGATTCCTACCCGTTTTGGTTCGAAACTACAGTACTGTAGAGTGTGATTCCTATCCAAGGTATAAATGAAAATATAATAGCCTAAATATAAAATGCTATTTATTATTCAGTTTTATTTACTTAAAAAAAAGTTTCGGTGCTACTATAGTATGTGGTCTACCTACGATTGGTTAGGTTTAGTCACGATATTTTCGTTAAAACTAACGAAAATATCATGACTAAACCTAACCAATCGTCAGGGCGATGGACATTGGAATGTAAACAAGCAATTAGTAAACAAGGTAAGAAGCTATAATTAAAAGGTAGACAGCCGAATCGAGGTAGGAATCACGCTATAGTAGCACCAAATATTGTGCTGTACACTGCAGAAGATGCGAAATTTACCTATTTCAGCAAACTTCATGTCCTCTGAGCAGTCACTTAATATTACTCAGGCAACCCTATATTTTACCAGCATAGTCTTAGACCAAACCTCATCAATCTACAGGTATGCGAATTAAATTTTCCAAAAAAATTTTTGGGGACAGTCTAATATATATACATATATACACAAAACAACGAAAATATCACGACTAAACCTAACGAATCGTCAAGGGCGATTGACACTGGTGGCTTATTAAAATTATCAGTGTATAACGGAAAAGTACCAATATATTTTATGAAGGAACCCTAAAAAATATCGTAGAGACACTTCCATTACTAAATTTAACAATAACACATCACACATTTCTAAATTCAAGTTAAAGAAACTCTGAACGTACTTTGGTATGTATTAATTAAGACATGAATTTGTGTGTAACCGAAGTTAACTGTGTATTTATCACTTTATAATTATACTCGACTATGTTAAACTATTTTATATAACACAAAGTAAAAGGATCACCTAAAGATCAGGGTCCCCATGTGTTCTTGTTTTTTGCTTTAGAGTATCAAATATATAATACATTAAATTGAATACCCGGTTAGGTCAACTATACGCCCTTGACGATTGGTTAGGTTAAGTCGCGATATTTTCATTAGTTTTAACGACGATATCATTTGGTAATTGAGGCTGGGGGGCCCTGATCTTCAGGTGATCTAAGTAAAGTTTATAGTATAAGACAGCTATTTATAGTGTAGGCCATAATCAACCATATTTTAAATTAATTTTTAAAAAGTAATCATCCATACACCTCCTTATGTGAAGTGTGAAGTGAGGGAAACAAGACAAGCGCGTATGCGCAGAGAGAACAGCTCTCAAAAGTAATGTCCGAAGATATTTGTATTTGAAGTAACAAAATAATACAGATTCTTCATTAATGGAAAAATTATGTCGCGTAAAGAATATTAAAAAATATGTTTCATACACTTTTTTGGCGCCTTTATTTTTGTCTTACGCCAGGCACCTAAACAGAAACATAATTATATTTAATTGCAAAACATAAGCCTGTAAACATGTTTACATTCCCTGATTTTAATTAGAATCTCAATTTTTTGATATGCTTTATACTCTGCATGTTATGCAAGGCAAATTATGAGAATTTAAATGCTATATTTATTTGGAAGCATCTGTATATCTTTGTTAAAAACGTTACGCCGAAGTTACGTTATAAGAGAAAAAAACAGCGACAAAAGGTACGGAATTGTTACGGAACGAAAAAGGGCCTCACTTCCTCAAGAACAAAAAGAGTTACGGAACGAAATAGAGGAAAAAATAGTCTTGTTTTTGTTGAAGTTGGAAAAGTTACGCTAATATTGCACATTGTATTCAATGTTACAAATAAGTTACATTGAAATATGTAAATGACGTGCAACTTATATGTAAAAAATTTTAGGAGCGTACTTGCAGCCTTTTGCATCCTCATTTATACCTCTAGAATTCCACTGTCCCGTGAGCCTACAAAAACTTCTGAGGACAGCGTTAATGGACAGACTGCCCAAGTCCAAAGTTTCTTTCACTGTTCATTCGAGAATATTGTTCAAAAATGGAACCGGAGCCCAATCCCCAACTTGTTACGTACAGGGAGACGAAAAGTACAGTTGCACAAGAAGGCGGCCGATCAATCCTTCAACCACTGAATCTCTGCGTGATATTATTATTACTATTTACCATTTTACTTTCTTTAAAAATAAATAAATTGAATCTCACCCATTTTCCCTGAAAAGCTTCCATTTTTATACACAAAAGAAATTATACAATGGAAGTCGCAGGAACTGCGTTCGCTTTCAGACAGGTTCTCTATACTAAGGTATACTTTATAGTACTAAGCTTGACCTTGGTCAGAAAGAATGAACAATGCGGACGGAAGCAAAACCAAAGTAACCAAGGTTCCATCATCAAATGTATTTCGCAAACCTCTAAAAAATACCTCATTAGTTCCCACTGAAGTACCAGTAAATAACGCACATACCCGACAATATATGAGGGGTCGCGCGTCTTACGGTACTAAACGCCACCACAGGCGAAAACGTGTTTTTGATGGATATCACTATTTTCACCCTTCCTCTATCGCGTGGTTTGGGTTATAATGACCTTACGACACTAGAAGTATGGTTGAAAACCTTATGAAGCAAACTACTTTTTTCACCTCATTCTGTGCCAGAAATTGCACCCAAAGTTCGGCATAATAAGAAAATAAAAAAATTTAAAAATATATATATAAAATATAAAACATGAAGATCTATTCCAAAAACTCATCAACATCTTCATTAGCATACTTAGAACTCTAAATTAGCCAAAAATGAACGTTCTAGCTCAATTAATAAGAGAGATACAATTGCCAGAATATTGCTGAACTTTGGAGGCGATTTGTGGCGAATTTTAATTTTGGCGCTTAGGTACCGTAAGACGCGGGACCCCTCATAGTAGTATACACAGTTATCATTACCCGTGTTATTAACAAGAGGGTTTATTGAGTCCTTATATTATAATTAACTTTCAAATAATGTTCCTATACACAAACATCTCATCTCAAATTTATCTATTTCATTTTTTTCATAATTTATTTTGGTATTATTAATTATTATTATTATTATTATTATTATTATTATTATTATTATTAGTATAATTATTAGTCACCATTTCACTTTTCTTCCTTAATAAATAAACTGCATCCCATCCGTTTCGCCAAAAAGCTTTCATGTTTCCTAAAGGCATTTTCAGATAAGAATACCGCAGATATGGTACTCACTCATCAGATATTTAAATTCTTTTTATAGAAAATAGTAATTTTATCTCTTAAAATTTTTTTTAAAACTGTACGAAAACTATTTTTCTGAATAAATATTTAGGAGCTTTGAATTTCTACTCTGAACGTGAAGAATTTGAAGAAAGATTAGAAGTGGTGACAACATGCCACCAAAGAAGGCTTACGCTGCTTGTTTGTCCACATACCTCTTACTATTTGACCTTCTTTTCTTAGGGTGAGGTCATTTAAAGTCTGTGGCTTATAACTCTCGACTTTGGGTCGTTGAAGAACTAAAGGAGAGCATTCGAATTGAATGTTCTAATGTTTCTACAAAATTGCTATCCAATATCGGCTGTAGTTTACGTTAGAATTAACATGTACACGGCTTCATTTGCTGCAGTTGAAACGTTTACCGATGTAGTTGCTACTTAGCATGGGGTCGGCTATGTCTATACCCTGTACACTGAAATATGTTCATTAGGGTTATGACTTTTTAATTTTTTGTCATAAATATTGTTTCCTGTATCATCAATCGATGAACGTTTGCTTGAAAACAATAAAAAAGGGCCTAATTCTTCAGAATTAAAAAACAATGTCACCCCGAAAGCAAATATAGTATATTAGTATATTCGAGACAGCTGCATTGCACCATTCTAGATTGGTTACCTAGTATTTTCTTGAATATTCCGGAATATACCGAAAAGCACTAAATACTCTGGAAAATCACTGGAACAGAGACCCATCTGCAATAGCTATACCAAGGAGCAACCAATGTGCGGAACGTGCCATTAAGGTGATGCAAGAACTTTACGTAAACTGTAAAAATAAAGACAACCTTAATCACAGGTTTATTTTAAGCAATAAGTAAAACAATTAAAACAATAATAGAGTAAATGTATAATATTGTATTTGTATAATTAATATGTATTGTATAGGTATAATGTTGTATAATATAATATATGTTTATGTATAATAATTGTGAAATAAACATGCAAATTTCTATTTATTATTGTTCATGTATGAAAATTTTAAATAACCATAGATTTGTTTTGCTAATCGTTTTAATCAAAAATGTATTATAAATATGCTTAGGAGCAAATAAATTTATTAGACTTTAAGGCTGTATATAGGCTGTATATATGGAACTTGGCCTTCAAGTAGACAAATTATATATTTCTGAGGCTGATACAGTCAACCATTCTTGTCTCAGGTATTCGTGAGAAATAATTGGTTTATTACACGTATCATACACAAACAATTATTTTGTTTTAGAGAGGTTTGATGTTATTTGGCTTATGTCTGGACGTATTGGATGAAGTACTCAGTTGTTGTTGGTTGTATTGTGCTTACAGTACAGGGCAAGTATTTGGAATTGGAGGTACAATACTACAAAAACAACCCAAGAAGGACCTTCGGGGTTGACATTCGGACTCCAGGAAGGACATTTACCCATTCCTACGCCGGGTTAAGCTCTTCCTCGGAAAGAGGCGCAGTCGTAAGGAGAAAAAGTATAATTTTCGACAAATTCGACAAAACTGAGGTTAGTTAACTGCTGTTGTGAATCTTTTAAGCTGTGAATTAACCTTAGATAATCTGTGGGGTATAATTTAGACCGAAGATTGAATTTAAAGTAAAAATTCAATACACGGTTCTAAGATTTTATTAAGATTGAGTATTTCAATTCTTTTACTCGAAACTTCGCCTTGAATTCAACAAAATTTTAAAGAAATGAAGATTACTTCACCTATAAATTAATTGGCGATATTTATTCCTGGTATTAAATGAGAAAATCACTTAATATTACTTAATAATTGTACAATGAACACGGCGTAAGACTCACCTTGACTGGTACGATGGGTGAAAATGGTGGATCACCGAAATCTAGTGGCTCTGCAACTGAATATTACCCAAAAATTTTAATGAGGAAAGTAAAAATTTTTAAGAATTTATTTAATTGAACACAATTTTCCCTTTAAGATTTTGGCTTCACTGAGATCTCATATTATTTAAAAAATAACATACCACCTTATAGGTCGGTGGTCGGTGTGGCAAGAAAAGAGACAAAGAAGAAGAGAAAATAAAAGAAGGGGTGGAAAGCAGGAGTAGATGGAGGAAAAAAATGAGAGCGAGAGTAGAAGAGGACAGATGCCCGAGCTCAACCAGGTCCGCGCAGTCATTAAAAGCAAACTCCTTTCTTTTTGCAGTTTTGGAGATCCGAATCTCGAGGCCTACCAACACCAAAAGGCCAGCAGGCCCCGTACAAAACTGGTAACAGATGCCGACGGTGGAACCACCGACATCTTCTCGTAGGACGAAAGAGAAAATCCCTCTACTTCCTCCCATACAAGGCCCACAAATATCAATCTCTGTGTTCCACTTAGCCCATTAGTGCCCAAAGGCCTTTACCAAGACTGAATAAAATCGTCTGGCGTTAGCCAGAACAAAATCAGTAAAGTGACGTTGGGGCATTAATGAGTTAAGAGGGCGTTGACACACAAGACCAATAGGTAAAATATCCTAAGTAAAAAATATTAGTTATTTAATAATATGCAAAGGCTATGTCACGGCTGTGTAGTGACACCGCTTCCCATCGACCAGCGAAGTTAGGCGACATTAGATTTAGGTAGTAGTTGGATGGGAGAACATCCCCCGCGTCTATATTATGTAGCGACCCGTGGTTCGGATGCCACGTGACACCGTAGGTCTCCTCCCTCATATGACATTAAATGTTGCGAAGGAGGTTAAACACCTCTATCAAATAACAGTTATAATATACAAAAATTAACTGTAAAATATACAACTGTAAAATATACAAAAATTAACTGTAAAATAAATAAGAAAAATAAGTAATGGAATATATATGAAATAATAAATAATATTAATATATGGATATATTCGTAATCACTTATTGGAATACTTCAATTTACGTTCAAGCGAAGTTACGAGAGAAATATTTTTATTTAATATCAACGGTTGAATTATTTTTTAATTTCAGTCTGTTAAAAACTGGTAAATTTCAACTTGAAGATAATTTGAATTGAGGGAGAAGTTGCTCAGGGAGAACTTGTCCAGTTCTATCCCAAATCGAATAGGATTGAATTTATCTTTATGAGTGGTAAAGTATTTATTAATTCGATGTAAATTAATTATTTTGTTTATTGATTTGTAAGTAAATATGAAATATACCATTTTTATAATATATTTCATCTTTCATAGTTTTAATTCTTTTTAAATATTGTGACTAGAATTTTCATCGTCATTATAAACACTTTTGATAATTATTTTTTATTTAAAACTATAAACAGTGACTTATGAGGGATTCTTGATGCTTCATCTTTCATTATATATATATATATATATATATACAGGGTGGGCCGAAAGTCTGGATCCATAGGAAAATATTTATTTTAATACATAAATTACAACAAATGGTAAATACTTAAAATGAATATCAACTTTAACTCGTAAATGCGTATCCGTGATACTGTACAGTAGTTCGTACTCCAGTATAAATACTCAAATACTTTTTTTATTTCAGCCCAGAAATGGCTTCGAATCTAACAACAGAATACCGCGTAGAACTTGTGCTCATGTACGCAAGACAGGGCGCTACACACAGAGAAGTTGCTACCGAATTCAATAGAAATCATCCTGATAAGCATCCAGTAACACATGCGACTGTTGGCAAGTTGTTTAAACGTTTCAAAGAAACAGGAAGTGTACATGATCGACGGCGTTCTGGTCGTCCAAAAACTGCAACTGATGAAAATACCTCTGCAATGGTATGTGAAACTTTAACGAATAGTCCAGTAAAGTCAACAAGAAGATTATCAAATGAAACACGCATCTCGAGAACGTCAATTCGAAGAATTATTAAAAATCATAAATTCCATCCCTAAGTGTCTCGATGTCAGAGGCCGCCAATTTGAGCATTTGTTATAATTTGTTGTTTATACTGGAGTACGAACCACTGTACATTATCACGGATACGCATTTACGAGTTAAAGTTGATATTCATTTTAAGTATTTACCATTTGTTGTAATTTATGTATTAAAATAAATATTTTCCTATGGATCCAGACTTTCGGCCCACCCTGTATGTATATATATACAGGGTGGGCCGAAAGTCCTGTTATCAATTGAATAAGTGGTTTTCGTTGAAGTGTTTTAAAAAAAAAAATAGTGTTCGGTGTATTCATAACTAAATTACTTCGTGCTACTAATCATTCATTAACGAATATATTTCATTTATTGTCGTTATTCAATACTATATTATTTGATCAAACGTGGCTTGCCGTGTTGTTTTTCAAATCTATCAAAAAACGTGCTGACATAAGGTTCATTTTTCGGTAGTGAGCAGGCTTTAGTTATGGTTATCAATTGAATAAGTGGTTTTCGTTGAAGTGTTTTAAAAAAAAAAATAGTGTTCGGTGTATTCATAACTAAATTACTTCGTGCTACTAATCATTCATTAACGAATATATTTCATTTATTGTCGTTATTCAATACTATATTATTTGATCAAACGTGGCTTGCCGTGTTGTTTTTCAAATCTATCAAAAAACGTGCTGACATAAGGTTCATTTTTCCTTCCTTCGAGAGATCAGGTAGAGTGTTGTCCCGCACCGTGTGAAGAAAAGGGAAAAAAGTCGGATCAAATCGCGGACAGATAAGTGTTATAAATACTCTTCTTTTACAGATCTTTTGTCGGTAGCTTAATTCTACTGTATATGCATTTAGTATAAATTTGTGTTACAAGAACCTGTTTCTGCGTTTCAAAAACGCGGTAGACCTACATTGTATTTTATTAATTTCCAAACGCTCGTATTTTTGTTTTTGTTTTTTTTTGTTGTTTAACTAATTAAAAGCATGGCACCCCCGTCAAGTACTTGCAGTCGCTGTGAAGGGAAATTTGCCGCTTACGCGTTTACAATGGCTAATAATAATGAACAGTTAGTTTGCAGGTGGTGCTCAAACTTAAAAGTGCTGAGGAACGAGTTAGAACGTGAGAAGGAGGCCAGAGTAAGCCTTGAAGAAAAGGTGATGCTCCTGACGGCAAAATTAGAATCCCTTGAGACTCCAGTTGCGACCCCTCCTGCCTCAGTTTCTATTAATAATATAAATAGTATTAATAGCCCTCTCTCTTCTCCTAGTTCCCAACCCTTCGTTCGAGTGCGTAATGGAGCCCCATTGAGAAAACCTAAGACATGTCTACCAGTAATAACAAACAATAAGTTTTCTGTTTTAGGTTTTGAAGATGATGATGAAGCGGAAATACGACTCGTTGGCGATTCCATTGTTCGAGGACAGCTCGAGGAATTCTGTGGGAGAAACCCTCGTCGTAGGCGCCGTTACTGCTAACCCTGGTGCAAGGGTGAAGGATATAACTAATAGTGTTGACCAATTTACAGATGGTACCTCCGAGGACACAACGTATGTTATTCATGTCGGTACTAATAACGTTTTAAATTCTAGATCGGAAGAACTGCTGGCTAGGTACAGGGACTTACTAGAGCGATTAAAGGAAAAAACTAATAAGATTGTTTTAACAGGTATACTTCCTCGAATTATCCATCGTAACGATTTCTACAGCAAGGCGACCTATATTAACAATAACCTAAAGTCTCTTTGCCAACAGGAAGGAGTGCATTTTGAAAATTTTTGGAACAGTTTCTCTGCGGCAGGAGGGACTTGTTCCTCGGAGATGGACTTCATCTTAATGACGTAGGAGCTGCGCGTTTAGGAAGACTATTTCATAATACTGTCTCTTCTTTTCAGGCTGCCGTAACTCGAACGGTCCCAGCGTAAATTCCATAAATTTCCACTGCGCTCGCGAAGTTGTCGCAATTACAAACAATTTGAAGGTTCTATCCTTAAATGCTCGTAGCCTACGAAATAAAATAAACGAATTTTTTTCTTTAATTGCTTGTAAAGACTATGATATAATTGCGATAAATGAATCGTGGCTTAGCACTGAAACTCGTGACTTTGTAGGGGAGTATCAAATTAAAGGTATAGACTTTTTGTTAAAACAGAATAGGTAGGCGAGGAGGCGGTGTTATGTTGTATATCAAAGATAATATAGCGAACGTTATAGAAGTAAAGCACACAATTCCAGAACCGATAGATTCGACTATAGCAGAACTTAAATTGAACGATTTCAAACTTGTTGTTACGGTTATATATAGGCCCCATAATCAAACAGCTGATACGGACGAAGCGTTATATCGTGAACTAAAGCGAATAATCGGTAGTGAGCAGGCTTTAGTTATGGGTGACTTTAATTGTGCTAACGTAAATTACGATACAATGCAGGGAGACGCGGAAGGTAATCGTTTAGTTAATTTTCTCGAGGATAGCTTTCTTATTCAAAAGGTTGGGGAACCTACGAGGTTGGACAGTATTTTAGATTTAGTAATAACTACGGATGATAGGCTAATTACTGATCTTCAAATAATAGAACCGTTGAGCAATAGCGATCACAATATGGTAGAGTTTGTCCTCTCAGTAAGTCACTCGAAACCAGCCAACTCGACGAAAATTCCTAACTTCCAGCACGCAGACTTTAGTAAATTTCGAAATAAATTGTCACACGTCAATTGGGAAAACGTGATGGGGAACTCCAACGCAAAACTAATGTGGGAATCGTTCGAAACAGTATTTAGGACTATAAATGAGGAATGTGTACCGTACAAAATTAAGCGTGCGAAAGTAAACAACAAGCCCTTGTGGTTTACTTCTAGAGTAGGAGACATTATAAAGAGTAGAGATAGGGCTTATAGGCTACATAAGTGCGATAAAGACAATTTGTGGTTACGAAACAACTACATATCTCTAAGGCGTGAAGCGAAAAGTGTAATAAAAAGTCCAAGCGCGAATTTGAAATCTCCATAGCTCGTGACGGTAAAGAAAACCCCAAGCGATTCTTTCAATACGTCAATAATAGAAATCCAGTAAAAAGCGTCTTGGGGCCTTTGAAAAATCTAAACGGAGATCTAGTTTCTGAAAACAAGGAAATGGCTACCTTGCTAAACAAATTTTTTACGTCAGTTTTTACTATAGAAGATGTAACAAATATCCCTACGGTCACGGACATAATACCGTTTGATAATGGTAATATTTTGGATAATATAGTGGTTAGTGAAGGGGTGGTAACGCGCTATATTGATAAAATGAAAACGCGTAAATCACCGGGGCCGGATTCCATATATCCCATACAACTAAAAGAATTAAAAGATAGCATTGTTGTGCCGCTAACAAAGATTTTTAATGCGTCTATTTCTGAGGGGTGCGTACCAGATAATTTCAAGTTAGCAAACGTAACACCTATCTTTAAGAAAGGCGATAAAGGTGCGGCGGGAAATTATGACCAATCAGTTTAACGTCTGTTGTAGGTAAGCTACTGGAATCAATAATTAGGGATCGTATAGTCGAACACTTAGAATTCCATAAGCTAGTTAGAAATACGCAGCACGGATTTAGGCGAAACAAATCTTGCTTAACTAATCTTTTAGAATTTTTCCAAAGCGTGGTTGACGTTTACGATAGACATCGGGCGGTTGATGTAGTGTATTTAGATTTTCAAAAAGCGTTTGACACCGTGTCGCACAAAAGACTCATTGAAAAAACTAAGGCTCATGGAATCAGGGGTGTAGTAATAAATTGGCTAGAAGAGTGGTTGCGAGGCAGGAAACAGAGGGTGGTCGTTGATGGAGCGGAGTCGTGTTGGGCTAATGTAGCGAGTGGCGTTCCTCAGGGTTCTGTATTGGGCCCCTTGCTTTTTCTTATATATATTAACGATTTAGATGTCGGCCTAGTCAGTACAGTTTCCAAGTTTGCGGATGACACGAAGCTGGGTGGTAGGGCGATTAATGACGAAGATAGAGGTAAAATTCAGGAAGATCTGAATAAAATCGTTGATTGGTCAGTCACATGGCAAATGAGATTTAACGTTGATAAGTGCAAAATTTTGCATATAGGTTCGCGTAACGGTAATTTTGCGTATAGTATGTCAGGGAAAGATTTAACAAGCGTAGAGCAGGAAAAAGATTTAGGAGTTATAGTCACGGGTGATTTAAAAGTAGCGAAACAAAGTACAGCAGCGGTCAATAAGGCGAACAAAGTGTTAGGTTTTATAGCTCGAAATTTTGAGTACAAATCGCGCGATATTATAGTTCCACTTTATAAATCATTAGTTAGACCCCATTTGGAGTACGCGGTCCAATTTTGAAATTCGCATATGCGCAAAGATATAGACAAAATCGAAAGAGTTCAAAGACGAGCAACTAAGATGATTCCGTCGCTTAGGTCAAAGTTGTACGAGGATAGGCTTAAGGAGTTAAAATTGACAACACTCGAGACTAGGAGGTTAATGGGTGATCTAATCCAGGTTTTCAAAATTATGAATGGGTTCGATAACGTAGATAGAGATAGCTTTTTAGAAATATCTCAATATAATAGGACTAGAAATAACGGGTGTAAGTTGACAAGTAGAAGGTTCGAGACAGCAGTTGCGAAAAACTTTTTTACGCATAGAATAGTAAATAGCTGGAATAGTTTGCCGGTAGAAGTAATTAGTAGCACGTCTATAAACATGTTTAAAAATCGATTAGACGCATATGTTGATAGAAAGGGTATAGTTTAAGGTAGTAAAATTAAGGCTTTCTGGGGATAGATCCCACAGCTCAACATAAGTGTTGTGGGATATAGGGAGGCAGCGTCTTGGGTTAGGGGATACTCTCTGTCCTTACACACCCCATTTAAAGAGATTCCTCTGCCGAGCGGTGCCCCCCATAGTACTGTGAGGTATTGAAAAACTCATGATCTTCACTTGCCCCACAAACACCTTTAAATGGGAGACCCAAAATGGGTGCACACACATTTCTACATTACTGTACAGTCTTTACAGCCACACCTACACTTTTTCTCGTAAGTGTATATATTGTAATGTATATAATTGTAAATTTTGACTTGGTCCGCAATCGATATGGACCGTGACTTGATGGATACCGTAATGAAATTGACTGGATTCTTTGGATCTGATATATTTGCATGTCCGTTATAAATAGATATAGAGTGTAACATATTTGTGGATAGTAGTCTATTATGACTAGATCTTCTGGATCCAGAGATTTTATCTTTAGTTTTAAATCGATAATTAATTGGTTTTAAATTGATAATTATTTAGTTTCGTAAAAATTGGTCGTTGCCAATTTACCGGCGGTTTTTACATAAATTTCTTATGTTCTTGTGGTTCGGAACCCACGTAAAATTGTAGGTCCCCTCCGCCACCACGGAGGACATACACAATACACGATTACGAACACAGTTAGGTAGACCAGCCATGAGTGGATCCTAGGGTCTTTGTTGGTCTGAAACATTATAACATTATAACATTATATATATATTATATATATGAAAATTATTTCTCGAAAGTAACACGTCAATAATATTTATGATGAAAATAACCACGAAGGAAAAAGGAAACACAGAATGGTGCTCAAGCGCTTTCGTCTAATGACGAATATATATATATATATAAACAGTAAACGTATTAAGATATATATATGTTACGCCCCGTTTGTGTAATTGCCCAATTCATGAAATGGGCAATATAACTGCCTATTTCATGAAATGGGCAACTTCCTGCTCATTACATGAAATTGGTATTTATATTGCCCAGTTCATGAAATGGGCGGAATTTTGCTTACCCATTTCGTGAAATGGGCATCTGTATGAAGGAAAATTAAAATTTCGACTGAATCATTTATTAAAAAAGTAAAACCTTAAAATAGAGATAAGGCAAGTGACAATGATTAGTCTACATTCTTACAGGATTTGTGACTGTGACAGGCGCTGTCGCAACGAAGATTATTTTTCAAGCATAAACATCATTTAGTTAGACAATTACTCCTACAATGGCACCTCCTGAACCCTTGTCCTCCACAAACACTTTGTAGTTTTACGATTTCGCGAATGCTTAGTTTGTTTGAGGGAATATCGCTAGATTTAAGACCAGTATAGTGAACAGATTCAAACTGATTCCTTGAAAGTTTACCATTTATTACTTCGACTTTTGTTCCTACTGTGTAGCCACCGTCTTCCTTAGCAAGAATTATACCTATTTTTTACGAGAATCACCTTTACTACGATCAAATTGAGATACTGTAACTACTACATTATAACCAACGTCGACCACTGGCAACGTTTTTTACTTCGCGTCAACATTTTTTCTGCTTGTAGCACTATGTCCTCATGAGCTTTTTGCCGTGCGAGTACAGCAGTTTCATCTTGTGATACGTCCTTAGGTGATACTTGCAGCACGGCTGTTTCATGCGCAGGCGAGTGGTCTGGCTGTAGCGGTGGTAGTGCAGGTGTTTCAGCAACATTGTCTTGTAATACTTGCTGCACGGCTGGTTCATGCGCAGGCAAGTGGTCTGGCTCCAGCGGTGATGGTACAGGTGTTTCAGCAGCATTTTCTTGTGCTGGCAATGTTTAGGCGTTGCAAATGGGCAACTTACTGCCCGTTACATGAAATGGGCATTTATATTGCCCAGTTCGTGAAATGGGCGGAATTTTGCTTGCCCATTTTGTAGAATTGTATAAGATTTTAAAGGTCATACACGTGATTGCCCATTTCACGAACTGGGCAATATAAATGCCCATTTCATGTAATGGTCAGTAAGTTGCCCATTTCATGTAATGGTCAGTAAGTTACCCATTTCATGAAATGAGCAATTATATTGCCCAGTTCATGAATTCAATTACACAAACGGGGCGTAACATATATATATATACTACTTAAAACCAATGTGAAAATGCATACGTATAGAAAACCTGTTTCAGTATATCTCAATGTCTCATGGCCGAGTGAGCAACGTGGCAAGTCGCAAAATTCAAATTTTCAGTAGTATCGGTTCGAATTCCACCGAGGTAAGGAAAAATTATTTCTAACGTATTTAATCTTATAACTTAAGTTGCTGTTAGTATGTTTCTTATTCATTTTTATTAACAAAAATAATATGCATTTAATTACACTCCGTTAATGAAAATAAACTGAAGTGGTATTTAACTGACATTTCCCCCAATAGGTGTCGCCACCCACTTCGATTAAATTATTTTGAAGAAATCAGTTACACAAAAAGTATTTCATCAAGCATCGAAGTTTGATGAAAATACCGTCATCACCTGAGGGCACTTGTTCGATGAAAGAATTTCCCGCATCTTGATCAAAATTCCAGTCTCTGTGAACACTCGTATGAACATACAAATCAGCATCACTTACTATTCTTATTGGTCGTTTTAGAATAATAAATATATTTTAAGGTATTGTTATCACAATTTCCTTGCATACTTTACAACACTTGCAAGTATGCAATATATTATATAAGGAAAAACAAGAATATGATACTGAGTTAACAATTATTGTTTGGCAACTGTATTTTCTTTACTTTAAACAGTGCTGCAACACGATGAGAAACCTTTTATAGATGCAATTTATACAGTCCGTTTGTAATAAGTTCTTTTCAGACATTGCTAGAAGAAATCTTGTTACTTGCATTCTTTTAAGACACTCGATTGTTCAGTGTACATTTTTTTTGTTACTGGGAGCTATATGGTGGCCCTTCGAAACAACGCTTCCCGTCAGAGTTAAATTAATCTAAGTTAAGTTAAGCGGCGTTGAGTTTGTTCAGTAGTTGGTTGGGTGATCTTCCTCTGCGTTCAAATGATATAGCGATCTGTCGATCTCACGTAAAGCTAAGGACCCTCCGTCACTTCACCAAGATGTTAAAAACGTTAAAAACTCCAAAAATATGCGGGTTTTTTCCATTAAAACTTTGATAAATTAAATTTTTAATTTGTATAAAAATACTTGAAAGTAAAGGACATTGTTAATTTTATTATATAAGAAACTTAATTATTTATGAAGTTCTTGGAAAATCATTTATATAAAGTAAAAATAATTGTGAACCCAAGGCAGAGCCCTGAGTTACACCATGCTTTATAAGCATGGAGACGCCTTTGGATACTGCAAGACTACTGTATCTCTTTTGAACAAATAAACAACGTCAATAAAACCACTGCATAATCTATTGAGTAGAAAATTATGCGAGACCATCAAAAGCATTAATCAACTCCATAAAAGTGGAAACCCTAAAAATGAAAGTTTTAAATAAAACTGATTTTTCTTACTAATGAAAATACCCTTTGAAATACTTAAGTTGATAACTTTTGACAAATTTATGAAAGTTTTTCTATAACAAACTTTAAAGTAGGTACAGAAATTTTACGGAGGTTATTACTGGTATTTTTTTGCAGAAGTACTAAAAATAGACTGAATTTAGTGAGCTAGATACGATGTAGTCAATGGTGATTTATCATTATACTGTAGGTTTGACTGAAGTTCAGCAGCTTCGCGTGTAAAAAAATATTTAAGTAGTTAGTTATCACAATATCATAACTAATAACTAAGTTATCATTCTTTTTTTCCTTTTAGTTTTTCTTATTCAGTGTTTAATAAGACTGTTTATAGATGGGAAAGTATATTTTATATCTCCTTTGTGTGTGTGTGTGTGTGTGTATATATATATATATATATAATATATATATATATATATATATATATACATTTTAACTGCAAACAACCCACAGTATAATTAATGTAAAGAACGACGCTTGTGTAGAAGAGCGTTCCGCACAAGATGAGGAGGGAGAACGAACAAATGAAAAATGAGGTACCTCCCGGGAATCGAACACTGGATCACCCGATTGCCGGTCAGATATGCTATCCACTACACCAAGGACCTCGATCAATCAGAAGTCGTAATTCTCCTATATACGAGCAGAAACCAATGTACAGCATGCGAAGGTGCCCCCTCAGGGCATTGGTTTCTGCTCGTATGTAGGAGAATTACGACTTCTGATTGATCGAGGTCCTTGGTGTAGTGGATAGCATATCTGACCGGCAATCGGATGATCCCGTGTTCGATTCCCGGGAGGTACCTCATTTTTCATTTGTTCGTTCTCCCTCCTCATCTTGTGCGGAACGCTCTTCTACACAAGCGTCGTTCTTTACATATATATATATATACACACACACACACAGATATAAAATATACTTTCCTATCTCCAGGGTGTTTATAAAGTCCCTTTCTATTTCGTTGAATTAACTGTTTTTAGTTATTTATTTTTTATACATTTTGAATGTACAAGAACGGGTGATGGTGGTGACACTTCGGATTAAAGTAAAAAAATGCAAAGAAATTAGAGAGAGGTTTGAAAGAACATTTCGCAAGCCAGATCCTACAGACAAGACAATTCGTGATTTGCATAATAAATTTAAAAGAACGGGATCTGTTCATGATGAGTCAAGAGCTGAACGTCCAAGTGTCTCTGAGCATGCTGTAAATGCGGTACGTAACGTTATCGATGAACATCCAAGCATGTCAATTCGCACCACATCACGTAGACTCGGGATACCCACATCAACTGTCCACAAAATTTTTAAATCGACGTTGAAAAAGAGAAGTTATCACACTCAGGTGCTTCATGACTTACATGAAGAGGTTGATCCAAAGCGAAGTGCAATGTGTGCCGATCTTGTTGAACACATTCAGAATGAAAATTTAATGGACCACATTCTCTTCGGTGATGAAGCAACTTTCCACACGTGTGGAAAGGTAAAGCGCCATAACTGCCGCATATGAGCTAATGAAAAGTAAAGCCAGTTGATTTCTATCAATGGGAACGACATTCTCCTAAAGTTACTGTCTGGTTGGGTATGACCAAATCTAAGATTTATGGGCCCTTTTTCTTTGCTGAAGCTACAGTTACAGGGCTTATTTATCTGGACACGCTTCAGCAATTCCTGGAACCCCAGCTTCATTCAGATGGCATTTTAAACACCGTCGTCTTTCAACAAGACGATTTCCAAATCGGTTGATCGGAGGTGGAGGCAACAGGCCTGGGCTGCTCGATCTCCTGACCTAACGCCCTTGGATTTCTTTGCATGGGGCTTTATCAAATCAAACGTCTATCAAACGAGGGTTACAGATCTGCGACATTTATGTGCTCGTATCGTAACAGCAGTTAAAAAAATAACCCCTGTCATGCTCCAAAATGTGTTTCGCAATGCTGCTGACAGATTCGAACTCTGTAGAGATACTGATGGTGCGCATGTAGAATCATATGCTTAAGTATTCATTAAATGTATGCCTTTTATTATATTGTCATTGAATTTTACCCTTTTTGATACGTTTTCACTGAAATAGATAACGACTTTATAAACACCCTGTATAAACAGTCTTATATATAAAGAGAGAGAGAGAGAGAGAGAGAGAGAGAGAGGGAGAGAGAGAGACGTAAAACAATATCTTTACGAATAGTAAATCATTTTTAGTGAAAATGGAACAAGTTTTAACATTAGATATCCTCCCCAAGATATTAATAAGCTAAAAACGTACGATTCATGAGTAAATTAAAATCACTTAAAATCTTCAAGTTTAATTATATTTTTCTTCAATTTCTTCCTGCTCAGAATTTAAGTTTATATTGAAAAAGCCTTTCAAATTAGGTTCCTTCTTCCAAGTGAATGGCTGCATTCATCCCTCAGGTGGTCTGACATTATTTCCATGTTTTCCTGTTTTCGCTGTGAGCGAGGAACAAAGATCCGTCCAAACGACAGATTCCTGCTGAAAGTGAGGATCTTTTCCCATAAGGAAATCAGCCACAGGACGGAAGCTGTCTTAACAAAGAAAATTCTCCGATACAGGATCATGGTACATACTGTTATCATAATATTAGTTTCAATGATTTTAAATTTTATTTCCAGCTCCACCTTTCTCTTTCGATCTTAGAAAAAAGCCCACTCAAACTCACGATTGTTCTGTTGTTACGCTTCTATAGCTTAACCAACTAACAAACATTTTCCCACAATGTTGGGAGGGAGTACCCTAAGGATCACCGTTACCTTTAGCTCGACCATTAACAGGGTAAGCGGCCAACTCAACCCCAACCTCGTTCTCATTAACTTAGCAAGTTTTTCCTCCCAAAACACTCCAACAATTGTTGATGAGATGGCATTCACAACAGTCGTGTCCTTCTTGACAAATTTCCAAACACTATTCATAAAATTATGTATGATTTTATAAGACCAAATCAGTGAACTGAAATCTGATTAACTCATTATAAATTTTACTTCGTGTGACGAGATAAATTTTATTCTCTTTGTTTTTAAATAGTTTACAAATTTATCATCCATCTGTTATATTTAGACAAAAAGGATTTATCCTTGTTTGACGAACGGGCATTATATGTAGAGGGTGGCGCAATAGTCGCACACCATAGAAATTTTCACTGTTGACTATAATTTTTTTTCTTTTAGATAGGGGATGGCTGCGAAATTAACAGTACACAAGAGACTGGTTTTAATGTCTGGAATACCAGATACTACAAATTGATCAATCGGTACAGAATTTAAATTCTGTAGCGAGTGATCGATTTGTAGTACCTGGTATTCTGTACATTAAAACCAAGCTCACCCTCAAGTCTATTGTTAATTTCGCAGCCAAACCTTACCTAAAAGAAAAAAATAATATACTCGTGTTATAGTCAGCACTGAAAATTTTTATGGTGCGTGACTTTCGCGGTACCCTGTATATCAAAATCATAAGGAGGATGTATTCACCTTTACTTCTTTTCAGTTTTCTTTGAGAGAAGAACGGCTTGGATGTTGAGGAACACACCTCCCCGAGCGATGGTAACGCCGGAGAGTAGTTTGTTCAATTCTTCATCGTTGCGGATAACAAGCTGGAGATGACTCGAGATAACACGAGTGTTCATATTATCACGAGCAGCGTTTCTAGCTAAATCGAGAACTCAGCAGGTAGGTATTCCGTAACTGCAGCGGGGTAAGCGGGAGCTCTAGCACTAACACCTTCAGCAAAGTTTACTTTTCTAAGTAGACGATGAATTCTACCGTCGGGAAACTGAAGGCGTTTACGATTTACTTTCAACTTTGCCTCCTTTGCCGCGACCCGAAAAATTGATAATTAAAATGCTATCAGTGAGTAACGGAACATTTTCTAAAGTAAAATTGCGCCTCGGTGGTGTACGTTGACTACGAACACACCGGCCCTGGGTTCGATTTCCGGCGACGACAAGCGGCGCCAGCTCACGCAGCTGTTCATTCTTCCAGTGATTAAGGCGCTGGGCTCCTGATCGGGAGGTCGTGAGTCGAGAGTGGGCGAGGACTTTGTAACTTCTGACGACCCGTGGTGGGTCGTGGTTCGGATTCCACATTAAACTGTAGGTTTAAAGTGAAGTAACAAGTTTCGCTTTCGTCAGAATGAACAGTTCGGGAGGGAGCAAAAACCAATGTTACAATATATATATATATATAATTTAGGGTGACAATAAAAATCAAACGTTGGAGTTTTTTATTGGCCATTTGTTCAATGCTGCTACTACATGAGAAAACAATGTACTGTAAATATTAGGTCATTCAGATAATATTTAAGGGTGTCTCAAGTGAGGTAAATAATTCTCCTTATAACAAAAATTAATTATTCATTACCTAGTAAAAATAAATTAATATTTTTTTTAATTAATGTAAATAAACGTTAGTTTTAGTTCATAAGGTTTAAGTGCAGGAGTACTCCAATCGTAATAAGTAAATAATATATTTACTAAATATATTCCAGGGTGTCTTTCATTCAATTGTAGACCACCCATTAATTCTTGCTTTTCCTCAAGCCATACCCCTTTTTCAATGTACCAGGCTGACTTCCTATGATCCTCAACAACCTGCAAGAGATGTTGGCGCTGTTCTTCATTCTTCGTAATCTTTGTATTGAAGGCCTGGATCAAGGCAATTCCCCTCTCTGCCATGTCATTGACGACTTTTAGTACTTCAACTATAGTCAAACCAGTCTTGAAATCTTCGTCGTCCGGCCAGGTCTCTGGTTCCTTGGACAAGAAACCATCATTAATTTTTAGAAGTTCAAAGAGAAGCTTTGATCCTTTCGAGGCAAAGTCCGAGAGCTGCTTTGTTGAAATGGAAGAAACAGCAGGTATTGGGGCTCGCTTTGGAGGATCTTCAGCAGCTTCTTTTTCGAGGATTGATCGAGCGATATTCTTTTTCGTCGTTGCATTGATACCTTTATCAAAGAGTGCGAGACCAATCAAGTACTCGCTGAGGTACCATAAGTGACGACCGAGGACACTAAGGCAGGATGCTGAGATCTTTTCATCGTGGTACTTTGTTAGGTCTTGAAGAAGCTTCAAATCGTTCGCGGGAGCAGATGAAGGACTGCTGGCCGTGAACCACGCGCTGACATATAACTCCAGGGCAAAAAATACAAATCGTTTTAAGCCAGACATTTCACGAGTTGTAAGTCTGAACTGATGGGAAAGCAGCAGGATTTTTAATGAATAAATTATTTTTGCCATCCAACGTGCTCGGTGAAGTGCTCCAGGTCGCCGAAACCTAAAGTTAGGTAAATTACCTCCAAGGATTGTAATCGACAACTCCAAGAATTCACGGTAATCATCCCTCGGCTGATGTTTTGTCAGATATAGATTCCAGCAAGCGATCAGTTCTTCTCGATTCTCATTCAGACTCGATGGAAGGTCTGACAGGGTCTTGTACTTATCTTGGCAAATTGTATTCCACGTCTCTTTGAAGCGGGAGAATAGGAGGATATCTGGACCAGATGATGGTCCCATGCATTCCATGTACGCCTTCTCAACGACAAGTTCTAGGATGTGATGGCGACATGCAAGGTATAAGAGTCGGCGGCCGAGTTTCTGCTCCAAAATTACGCATGCCCCAGACAAGTAACCAGTATTTGAAGCTGTAGTGTCGAAGCTCATAGCTGATACCTTTTCTGACACATTCCATTCTTTGAGCGCAGCATGTACCACCGAGGCGATGACCTCACCCGTTCCTGATGTCAGCTTAGGTACACCCAAGAGCTTCTCGGTATCAACTCCGGTTACGAAAATGGCTAGTCGGTCACAACGACCACCTTCATCGTCTGGTAGAATTTTTCCGTCCCAGTGAACAGTGAGCACTTCGTTGGGTGTGAACCTTTGTTTAATCTTTTCTGCCGTCGCCGAACGGAGCCTTTCTCGTGATTTTCTAATGGTTTCATAGTTGAGCGCGAGTTTTTGTGAGTTATGGCCGAGGCTTCTAGCCGTAGCGTCGATAATCCGGTGTGCTGAACGATGACTGATTCCTGTGTGATCCAATGTACTTGCCAATTCGGGAGTGATGACTTGGATAGTGCCACGAGCATAACACTTGCGTTTTTCAGGAGAGGCGGGCGGTGAGTCTTCAGATGATGGCGCAGAACTTGGTGCTTCAGACGTGGAAGAAGATTCCAGCTCAATATTTTCAAAAGTAATATTGGCTTGAGGTTGGTGCTGAGCAAGGCGTCTTTCAGTTTGTTCCCGACGCATGACAGAATGAGCCATTTTCTTGTCAACTCCTCCCATTACTCCCCTCCTCCCTTTTTCTCGCTGAGCAATAAGGAAGGCTCGATCTTCTTCGATGGTCAAAAGTTCCATCGCTTTAGGGTGGGCGACATCGAAAAGATTTTCCAAATTATCACGGAACTCTTCTTTTTTCCGCTGGGTTTCCGTAGCGCGAGCACGATTTTTCTGGAGAAGCTTCCAAGTAAGAAAAAGATCTACTACCACTTTTCGACCAATGCTCTTCTCTGTGATGATAGGTATCCGGGATTTCTCCCAGTAACCAATGACTGATGATGCCACCTCCTTCGCTGAGTCGTTCACTGTCTTCTTGTGCTCTATGTGAAAGTGAAAAAACAGGCGTAAAACGTCTCCAATTGAAAGAAGCCGTGCGCCCTTGATCTCGGGTATGGGATGGCCAATGAGCCAAATTTGACTCGCTGTGCGGGTAGTCGCCATTGGGCCTAAGAAAAGAAAAGAAACGTATATTAAATTAAAATAAGAATCAAAGCATTAATTTTTTTCGTATTATGATTCCATTTTTAAAGATCTCATTTATATTGTAATATATATATATATATATATATATATATATATATATATATATATATATATATATATAATATATTATATAATATACAGGGCCGTCGAGAGCCATTAACGGGCCCCAGGGCTAGCAAACATTACGGGCCCCCACACCAAGTGTCAAGGCATTATATATATGCAATAAATCTATTAATATATATATATATATTATACACAAACTCAGAATGGTTCCCTGAGAACATTATATGTTAAACACAGACCCCCCGGGCCCCGGGGCACTGGCCCCCCCTGACCCCCCTCTCGACGGCCCTGTGTATATATTTATATACTCGTATATATTATCATAGGAAATCAAATTCAGTTCCAAATTTATATAATTTAAACATCAAACTATGCCAACAATTAATTAAACTTTTCTAGAACAATTTCCAATAATAATATAATCAATGTATCAAAATAAAAAATATTACCTTAGATATCTTAAAAGAATCGGGAGAGAACTTCTAAGCGTTTTTCAGTCAGGCAGTCGTATGCAAAATGAACTTGAAGCACCAATTTACCAAAAGCTGATCATCCAAAGATTGATACACATCATATTATTTAACGATTTATTTATGAAAATTTTAATTTAATGAAATAAATTAATCGATTTGCATAATCTATAGTATGAAATAAAGGAAACAATTCTATTAAATTATATAATACACTTGCATTCTCGAAACATTTTTGTTTTTGAAGCGTTGTCGAAACTCGTTCATTCTTGAAATTTCTTCCGCGCGACAGTTTCATTCATGTGACTCGAGGCACCCCTAAATGCTTTCCGAATTCCATGAGAATTCGTCTACGGTGTTTCCTCATAGGGTGGCAGCATTGGACAAATGGCCGGCAAATGTTTTTGAATTTCAAATTTTATCCCTATAAGAAGTTGTCACCCTAAATATATATATATATATATATATATATATATATATATATATATATATCCAGGCCCAGGATTTAGCTATAGGCGAACTAGGCGATCGCCTAGGGCCTTGCGCCAAAGGGGGCCTCGCTCAAGCCGTTTTGCGCGTTCTGTTCAAGTGATATTAATGATTTGATTTAGAACTCTATGAAGAACTTAAAGTACTTTGCAGGTTTTACCTGAGAAAACAGATCTCGGAAATGCCCTTGTTTATATAGTGCAAAAACAACTAAGTGAGATTTATCCTAATGTTTATGTTGCACTTCGAATAGTATTAACCATCCCAGTTACTGTTGCTTCGGCTGAAAGAAGTTTCTCGCGTCTCAAACTTATTAAAACATATTTGCGTTCCACCATGTCTCAAGCAAGATTGCAATCATTAGCTATGTTATCAATAGAAAACGATATAACAAATTCATTAGATTATTCTCAATTAATTGAAGAGTTTAGCTCGAAGAAAGTAGAAAAGCATTGCTGTAATATTCAAGGAGCATCTGAACCAAATATTAAAGCATTAATATTTAGCCTGATAAGTCGATCGCTCACTATTATAAAAAATGAAATGTCAACATCTCTTATACATCACATATGAAAACGTTTGTATACTATGGAAAGTCATTACCTATAATATTATATAAATCTTAGAAATCATTGTCTTATATTTTCGATACAAATCTTGATTCATATTATAATTTATACTTATTTGTATGGTTTATTTATATTTCTTATACAATTTCCATGCGTGATTATTTTGGTTTGGTTTAATTTTTAAGTGCTGGCATAGTTCTCTCTATGCGGGATTCTAATATTGCTGATATAGTACCGATAATTAAGTCCATATTTTCATATATATAGGCCTAGGGCAGGGGTGGGGAACCTGCGGCCTTAAGGCCGCATGCGGCCTTTTGGGGTACTAGTTGCGGCCTTTTTATTTATTATAAAAACCCTCACGTATTATCAAGTTTGTTTTAAAATTAGTAAATATGTAGATTGTAGACTAAAATATGAGATTTTGTTGTACTGTATATGTTAAATACTCAGCATGCGGCCTAATAGGGTCTTGGTTAAATGAAATACGGCCTAATAGGGTCTTGGTTAAATGAAATGCGGCCTTCCAATGAAAAAAGGTTCCCCACCCCTGGCCTAGGGCCTCGCAATTTCTAGATCTACCTAGGGCCTCGCAACTTCTAGATCCGGCCCTGTATATATCTATATATACTGTATATATGGAATATCATACATGAACACGCACGATTTTGCATAGTGCAAAACTTTCTCCCACCAGGGTTCGACTCCACCACCTCTATAATGAAAAGGTAATGGCGCTAGCCACTACAATACAATGGGATAAAAACTAACACTGTCAGACATTTAAACAACTTAAGAAACGCATAACGCTTTCGCGCCCAGAGGCATTTTACGTGTTAACCCTCCAGCACTCGAGACCAGCATTTCATTGAAATTTGTATTATGCAAATCATACGTGTTCATGCATAATATTCCATCCACTTAATTTATTCCATTAATTTATTCCATTCATTTATTCCATTTTTTAATTCACTCAGTAACTTCGAATCAATACGACCGGTTTCTCCGACGATTACAATAAATTAACATGCAATTTTTGCTTTCAGTGCCATTTTCACATCCTAAAACACACTGTAGCGCATCTTTCCAATCATTAAAACTGTCAGCGCTGAAAGCAGATTTAACAGAATAAAATAATCGGCGCACAAAACAATAAATTGAGCCTTTTGATGGTGAAGACAAGAGCCGATCACGAGTTATAAATTCACCGTTTTGCGGAACTGTCGCTGAACGTAAGTCGGGTTAAAAATCAGGTTTTGATTTTGTCGTCTTTTTTTAATAAAAAGGGCAGTTACGAAAATCAGAACCTTTAATTTGATATGAGAAAGGGCCTTTACGAATCTAATAAGAACGTAACTCATAAATGGTAAGAGCCCATATTTTTATTTTTTGTTCTGACGTCAGTGTAATTTTATTATCTTCTCGTAGTTTCATTTATGACTCTTGGCGTTCCTGGTGAAATTGTACTCAGCAGTCCATCTGTGCAAGAACCAAAATTGACGTTGGTAGTGAACATCGCCCACATTGAAGAATGATGTCATTTTCGGTAACTATTCAATAGCAGCTTTCACTTCCTTTGCCATCTTTCATTCTGCAGCTCTATCTACTCATTGTATATTATGTTTGATACAAAATAACCAGTTATAACCTCATGCTCTATATATATATATATATATTATATACAAACCTCGTGTATATGCGCCTTGGTGGTGTAGTGGTTAGCATCGCTGACTACGAATCCATCGGCTCCGGGATCGAGACCCAGTGACGGCAGGCGGCGCGCAGCAAAACCCAGCTCTTCATCCTTCCAGGTCACTCTGGGTAGCCTAGTGGTTAAGACGATGGGCCTCCTGGTGAGGTGTGATTCGGATTCCACGTTAAACTGTAGGTCTAACGTGGAGTGACAAGCTTGACCTTCGTCAGAATGAGCGATTCGGGCGGAAGCAAAACCAAGGTTAACCAACGTTTTACATATATATATATATATATATATATTATTCGTCGATGCATTCAGAGTTCAAGTGGAAGTATGTAGAGTTAAACATCTTTTCACAAAAAGCATTATTACGCTCATACGCCTATTTCAAGGTACGAGCAGCTCGCAGCTGCATTGCCAAGCAAGTAGGATATATATATATATATATAGCAATGTGTATATTAGGGTGGAGCGAAAAATACTTTTTTTCTAGTATGAAGTTCTAATAGTGATTAAAAGTTGCATTTAGTGGACGATATATACCTGCCAAAATATGAGTTCATTTGTTTAATATTTTCAGCTGCCACCAGGGGGCTAAAGTTAACATAATTTTGGGTAAAAAGGAAAAAAATGTTTCTATTTTAGGTTTATCAAACTATTATAAAATTTTATCTTAGAATTATCTAATAGTTTGATTAAGATTCTTAAATGATAAGAATTCGTTTTCTAAAAATGCCTTTTCATATGCTTAATATCTTCAGCTGCCACAAGAGGGCTGAAGTTAACTTAAAAATGACAATTAAGTATGATTCTGTATTTACTTGAAAAAGGGAACAGTAATAAATTAGGATCTCTCTCCTCCTTTATACTGGATTGAGACAGTTAAGAAACGTTATTTCGTGCCTTAGCGGAGTTACCACCCTTTCCCCAACCAACCTCCCTCTAGAAAGGGTTCTTGCTGAAGACTATTTAGTAATTTGCTTTTGTGTCAAATTTTGGCTGTTTTTTCCTTGATTCTAATGTAGCACGAATCCAACCGTCTCTGTTTGTAGGTCCGCAGACTGATCCAGCAGCGTCTGTAACGAGCTTGACGCATCTCTCTACGGCTTGTGTATGACATGGAAACTAAAATAATTCTGAATGAAGAGTAGTACCATGTTTGATGCATGATTCAATATCATCAAGAGAAACTCCTTTGGTTATCGGTGGTTCTGCTATCTGAAAATCTTGCCACATAATGAGATCTGTATAGTCTTTGGCATAAAAATTTATTTCTGGCACCTTAAAATACCTGATAACATCTGTTTCTTGAATGCATGCCCTTGCTTTTATGATACGCCTAAATCCCAACTGACGCACATGCTCCCTTTCATCAGCTATCATTGCAATGAGAATGTTTTCTTGATTTGCGTAATATGCATTTCGCTGAATGACTGAGTCATGTACTCTCCTAAGCTCTTCACGGAGATACCGGCTTCTTGCAATCATATGCCACATATGTTTAGCACCATATTGGCATAATGGTTTACGCTTTATCTGAAACCACATTGGTGCGTATACCCTAACAATGAAAGTAGCTAATTCTTGTAAATTGCCTGAAGGATTCTCTGTGCTTGCATATAACCGCAGAGTCCTGTTTGCTGTGGTGAGCCACCTTGAATGTGATATATTGCCTGGACTCTAATGACTAAGACTCTTTGAGAATGTTCCACTTGATATAGCCTTGTGAATTTCAAGAAGGTATTTCTGGTCAGTACTTATGTCATCTACATCAACTTCACACATGTCCTCTTGAATTTCAATGGGTTTGAAGTTAACTATGGGAAGCTTTTCACAGTCTGAAAGTGCTCGGCCAATTTCTCCTGAAATGCTCTTGGTCCAGTAGTGGTACCATCCAAATGATGAAACAGATGGCGCAATGGAAGTTCATTAAGGTGTAAAAGGCATATCAGCCACTGCAATGGCTTATTAAAGGCTTCTTCCAGTAATCTTATTGTGCCTCCAATACTACCAGTGTTAACCACTGTCGAATCACAGCCAACTGCAACGATGTTCCCTATATCAACATTCCTTTCTTTCAAGCAATTCACTAGCGCTGTGCAAATGTATTTAGCTTTGCCACTGGAAGGTGTCACATGTGCAAAGTACAGAGAGTGTGGTTCAGATATTATGCTGATATGCTCTTCGCGTTTGGTTCTTTGGTGGTTAGAGCCATCACTCTCCTGGACTTGAATCATTGTTTTATCCTTTCTGCCATCAAAGTATAATCCCCGCATGGTTTTTGGCTCTCCTATCTGTTGTAGTTCCTTTTTCTGTTTTTGTCTTTCACGTCTTAGCTTACTTCTGTCTATAATATTCCCTTTGTCTTCGGGAGTAACAATTTTAAGATCTGCCAATACTGCAGAAGCAATAGCAGCCCCAGCTCTGTCCGACATTTTAAATCTATCACAAGTAATTGCTAATGAAGGCAGTGGCTCACGCATCTGTTGTTCTGATATTACATATTGAGTCGAGGTTGTATCTTCCTCATTATCTTCAGATATCTCTTCTAGTTGTTGAAGTTCACTTGTCTCTGTTTCGATTTGTAAGTTGGACGTATTGGTTATAGCAGCACTAGTTGTTTGTGAGGATTCCAGACGTGCTTTTTCCATTTCCTTTCGATGTTCTCTTGCTTGTAATCGTCTTGTGTGTGCTATGTCAATGCTTCCTATCACCATTATTCTGCGTGTTCGTTGGTCATTTAAAAAATCCTGCTCTTTTGGAGGGACTTTCTTACTCTTTTCACATGAGCATCTCCTAAACTCCTTACATTTGCAGGTGCAGATGTCAAACAAAGTGCATTTTGAAGAGTTTTCAAATTCTTCAAGTTGATTTTTGTACTTAGGCTGATCCTTGCGTGACTTGTATGGCTTTAATAAGGACCTGTATTTATCATGGTACACTTGCATCATCTGTAAAACGCGTGTATGTGAAACTATTGGCAAAGAGGCCTTCTTCCAAATATTTTCTACCTTTTTGGAAACTGCCTCTGCTATTTCAGAAAATGAAGGCTCCTTGTTATTCATCTGCTCCTTCACTAAATGTTTTGTGAACAGGTAATCTTTCATAATGCAGTTATAAGTTGGTAGTTGCATATCACTCATCTCACAAGGTACTTCAAATATGGCACACTTCATATGTTCTCTAGTGAAATGTTTATATTTAGTATTTGATGCCATAATATTTTTAAGAAAAATTCACAATCACAAAATATCCTGTAACATCAAAACATTATATAATTAATATATATAATATATTTTATAAGTATATATATATATTATATAAATATATATTATATAAATAAACTAAAATTATAAATACATTATAACAAGCATTTTATAATAAAATCAATATTATCTCTATATAAATCACTTTAAAATAAAGTTTTATAATATTCCGATCATATTAAAAAACTCTCCGATCAACTGAGCGACTAGCCTACTACCTAAGAAGACAAGTGTTAACACACTGTTCTAATGACTCACAGAAAGAAATTCCTTCACACCAAAACCCTCCCCCACAACCCTCCCCAAACCCTCCCCCACAACATTCAGTGTAGTCTCAACATGACTCAGTTACTCTAAATTGTGTTAACTTCAGCTCTCTTGTGGCAGCTGAAGATATTAAGCATATGAAAAGGCATTTTTACAAAACGAATTCCTATCATTAAGAATCTTAATCAAACTATTAGATAATTCTAAGATAAAATTTTATAATAGTTTGACAAACCTAAATAGAAGCATTTTTTCCTTTTTACACAAAATTGTGTTAACTTTAGCACCCTGGGGGCACCTGAAAATTTAAAACAAATGAACTCATATTTTGGCAGGCATATTTCGTCCACTAAATGCAACTTTTAATCACTATTAGAACCTCATACTAGAAAAAAAGTATTTTTCGCTCCACCCTAGTGTATATATATATATATATAGCAATGTAGTATGTTGAGTGATTAATAATCGATTTAGAGCTAAACGATAAATTTATTTACAAGTTATTCTTTGGCTTCACTTTACAATCATTAAGTCTCAATCAATGCACCTGTCTCAAATCACTGAATACGTGGACTTGACCGAAATATAATATCAACTATAAGCAATTTCGTTTGTAAAAGTTAATCAATTATTTAAAAAATGATTTTGATCAAGACCAAATATATAAGATAGAATGAAAAAGGAATTTTAACTTGTACACCGAGGTGTAGCCGAAATAATTCTAAATCTACACATTTAAATGGGCCTATTACCGCTTGTAACGGGTCACTTTTTAAATGTCTGACACTTTAAAAGGTTTGTATTTTCTTATTAACTGAAATAAAAGCATAACATTTTTATTGTCTTCTCTACGCATAGGAATTATTCCCCTTGTGCAAAACATTCTCTATGTGATTCCCTCTCAGCTAACGATACTTACACGTTACTTTCGACGGAAGAGTCCCGTCCAACAGATTTCCTGTGATTTTTGATAAACGAATATCCTAGCCACCTACATCACCAGATCTAAACCCCTGTGACTTTGATCTGTGGGGTTATTTAAAAGATAAAGTGTTTAAAGAGAAGAACTGAAAGCATCAACTGAACAAGAAATCTCTCAGATTTCAAAATACACCTTGTCCAGAGTACTACAAAATTTTGTTCGTGTGCAAAGAGTTAGTGAGCTAAAAGGATATCACATAGAGCATATTTTGTACTAAAGGATTAATTCTCCATGTGTAGAGAAGGCACAGTAAAAAATTAATTGCTTTTATTTCAGTTAATAGATAAAATACAAACCTTTTAAAGTCTCACATGTTTACAAAAATCACCCTATAAATGTCAAATTGAAAACAACGTGGGCAATATTAGATCATATCAGGTCACATAAATATTGTTACTAATCAGGGAAATTAGTAGAGCGAGTTTTCTCCCTTTATTAAACAAAACAGTAAGTGAAGTAAGAGTGCATGAATCGTTAAGGACAATCTCGATTACAATAGGGCACAAATACAGAATAAAAATAGGAATGACAAGATATACCCAACGGAGGGCGTTAATAATGTTCTTCACATGGCGGCCATTAGTTTGCGACTGAAGAGGTAACGAATTTTCGAAGCTGGGCGAAGTGCGAAGGAGGCGTGATGATGCCCGGAGATTCCTTCTAATGAGTTCGAACGTCATCTTCATCTAGAATGTTGTTCCTATCCCTAACTAATCTCATATTAGTAAGATACAGATATTGTAGAACGTTGAAACGTTTGAATTTAAAACAAGAGGTAAGATGAACATTAATGCCCACAGGAATTACTATAGTATCGAAATGAACGCAACAATTTTTAAGGAAATCAATGAATCCAACCCAAAGATCGAATTTATGGAACCAGAAATAAACGAAAGACGGATGTTCTAACATTATGATACTTCCTCGATTTTTCTAGCGAGATTAGTACCAGTAAAATAGATTCTTCTGAGCTTCAAAGTTTGTAAATTGCGAAGTGTTGTTAGTATCTGTATTAAATTTAGAGAGAAGGTGACATAGGAAATGTTCAGGATAATTAGGCGATGAAATCCATCAAAGAAACGATTATAGCTTTCAGAAGTCGTAGGCAACAAACCTGCACGTCAGAGTTAAAAAGCTCCAAGTCTTCGAGCTTTTTATGCCGTAAAAGAAAGATAGGGCTTTTTATCGCCGAAACAAACTCTATTTTCACCGTAAATGTTTTTTTATACCGAGAATAACACCCTTCACGTCAATGCCAAGTCACAGACTGACCTCTCGGAAGGTGCGGGAAGGCCTCCTGATATGACTGAGCGCGAATTTTATATTTTTACAAGATGTCGACTTAGTACTTTTTAATTTTGACACGCAGAAATATAACTTATGTAAATTTAAAACAGGTATAAGATGAAATTTAGTTATGACCTGTAAGTTTTCGTTGCTTAAATACCCGGAATCATAATTGGGACTGGTAATATACAAACTAACAACAGAAAGATTGGAGTCAACATAATTGTTGATAAGGTGCACCATATCATTAGTGGCGATGTACTTCAATTGCACTTTGCTTAGCTACTGATTATAACCAACAAACATCTTCCATTTTTCACAAACACGGCTAATAATGAATGAATAATGCACCAAAGTATGTGAAACAAAGTTTCATTCGGCATCTGATTCAGTTGCAGCATTACAAAGTCCTGCAATGAGGGGAAAAAGAACTGAAGCATTTTACTAAAACAGATACACTCTAATTTTTAGGATAATGGTCTTCATATATCTCCAAATTAAAAGAAAGAGACTCTTAGGAAGGGAAGTGAGAAGTACAAATCAGAAACACATAGAAAAAGAACATTTACGAAGTACAGATATAGCAATGAAAAAGAAATACATAGACAAAGGACATAGGGAAACAAACTTTAAACAAAATTTTCTTATTTTGAACAAGTGTTTATTTGTTTATTAAATAATTTTAGAAATTAATTAAGAAATTTTTAATAATATCAATTATTAATATTTCAGAGATTAGTAATAATAGAAACATTAAACCTAGAGATTATATTTCACTGCAATATTAGCAAAGGTAACTAATCAATAATAGCTTTAGGACACTAATCACAACGTAATTATTTTAAAGGCATTGCTTAAAACCCTATACGAATACTTAAGTCTACGTAAATTATGACCACTCAATAATTTCCTTTTATGTGACAACCACTGAGTTTCTAGTAAAAATGTTCCGGTGGTATTAGTTTCATATGAAAAGAAGAACACATTCATTTCTATTAGGTGTCTAAATGGAATTTGGTGCCTTCTTATAATTTTCCATGTTTTCTATAGGTAGATATTCAGAATCCTTACCAGATCTGGTAGGTACAGTATATTGCTGGAAGGTGGATCCCATGGTGTTCGTGTCGGCCGAGGGGATTGAAGCATTACGCAATGTACCATAAATTTTCGTATCTGTCCTGGTTCGCATCGCATTGGTAACGCAGCTGCATGCAAGGTCCTAGTAGTACGACGTTCCTCGACAGGAACCGAAGTTCCAACATAGATTTGGAACAAACATTCCATACAAGGGAAATATGCCAAATATACAATTTTCACGCTTATAGGCTTTCTCTTTCTTTATGCAGGAAGGAAGGTCCAAGGACGAATGCTCACAAAAGCGCCCCCGCCCCCCCCCCCATAGGAGAAGAAGAGAGCCAAAAAAATCAGGCTATTAGGATATCATTAAGAAGCAACTGAAAAAAAAATCATATATACACAGTATATATTCGGCAGTTCATCTAAATCCTGTTCAAATAATATGTTTCAAATTTGTCATTCTGAAGGGCGTTTTGCTTGGTGCGTTCGTAAATATTGATCTGTTAAAGCAATTTTTGCCTTTTGTCTGTAAAAAGTAAATAATCCATTAATGAGTATTATCGTATAAATATGGTGCACAGTATACGATAGGGCAAGTAAGGTATAGTTACATTATTTTTGGAGAAGCATGGCTTTTAAGTTCACAAATAAAACAAACTTACTTTTTCAGTGTGAACCGTGTCTTTGTTAATTCAGCCGGCCCTATTTTTAAACACTTTAGCAAAGGTAATCTTGTCAATTAAACAAATACCAAAATTATACAGCAATCTTTGTAAATTATACAGTCTGAATTATAATTATTTTTACTAAGGTGCTGCATGGCATGCTAGCAAAGAAATCTGTTTGAAATATGATACACATTTGTAGGTTGTTGATATTTGACAATGGACGCTTTGGTGAAGAGATATTTAACGTTAATTTTAGAGTTTAAGACTTAATTTAATAATTAATTTAACGAATTCCAAAAACGCAGTAAACACGAGGTGAATGAAATGCATAAAAAAATTTAGTACAAGTTATAAGAAAAGATTTTTAAAAAACGACAGACATTGAACGATTTCTCACGGTCATATAAAGGTCATATTTAAAAGAACTAAGCTGTGTGTGTGTATATATATATATATATATATATATATATATACAGGGCCTATCAGACGGGGGGCTAGAAGGGCCAATTGGCTTGGGGCTCAAGCTTAAAGGGACCTCAAGTTTAGAAACTTTCAGGTTTGAATATAATGTTTTGCAGTGAAAGTAATAATTGGGTTTAGCTATGGGCCTCAAAAGCTGGAAGTAACCCGGGCCTCTCTGGACCTCTGAGAGGCCTGTATAAATAAATATATTATATATATATATATATATATATATATAACTTACTTTAACTTTACTTATATCATTATTTACTTTAATCTTTGTCATTTATCAGGTTTTTTATTAAAAAAATTGGTTTCAGTTTCATTTCAATTTAAAAAAACGGGGGGGCATATGCAACGGGTAGGGGGGCGCGCATAGCGGTGTAATTACAGTATGCTGTTTAAGGGCTCAAAGGAAACTCCGAGCAGTGTGTAGAATAAGAATACAAAATTTCACCCCCCTACAGTGTATATATATATATATATATATATATATATAAATAAATATATTAATGTAAAGAACGACGCTCGTGTAGAAGAGCGTTCCGCACAAGATGAGGAGGGAGAACGAACAAATGAAAAATGAGGAACCTCCCAGGAATCGAACCCGGGATCATCCAATTGCCGGTCGGATATGCTATCCACTACACCAAGGTCCTCGATCAATCAGAAGTCGTAATTCTCCTAATACGAGCGGAATCAAATGCCCTGAAGGGGCACCTTCACATGCCGTACATATATACATTTTAACTGCAAACAACACACAATATAATTAATGTAAAGAACGACGCTTGTGTAGAAGAGCGTTCCGCACAAGAACGCTCTTCTACACAAGCGTCGCTCTTTACATTAATTATACTGTGCTGTTTGCAGTTAAAATGTGTGTGTGTGTGTGTGTATATATATATATATATAGAGGCAAATAAGTTGCATATTTTTCTAAATTTTGGTGTCCAAAACTAGGGTGGGACTTAAATGAATTTCAAGAAAACATTGCAGCTGTTCGTCTTGCCGAAAAAATTGGAAATTGAAGAATGGAGACAAAAACTGAAATCGGATAAAAAAAAACATTAAGAAAACCAGAAACTCTTGAAGGTTTGCTGCTAACAAAGCAAAATAAAAGGGTAATTCGCTTAGGGAAGCCCAAACTTCCTATGATTAAAGCGAAACTTCTTGTCAAAGTAGAAGAAATGAAAATGAATCAGCTCGTTTACCTACTCCGAAATATGTATATACAGGGTGAGGAGAAAAGTCTTTAAGGATTATATGTGTAAAAATAATTTGTTAATAATAAAAATCTCCAATGATATCACTGCAGTGTATGCGATACTTTTTAAAGCAACTACAAGGCCAGGAGTGACCCTAGGCTAGCACAGGAAGGCCCTACGCCCAAGCCCCAATCACCACCATGTCATAAGGATGGAATATAGCAATGAAGAGTGTATCTTGTATCGTGGACTATTTCTTGTAATAACTGTGAAGAAAGTTTGTGTTTATTTCAAGAAAAGTATAATAAACCATTACTAAATGCAACCACTCTTCGATACTGGAAGCTCAAACTTTTAGAAAAAGGGAGCTTGTAAAAGATCGTCCAAGAAACGGAAGGCCAGTAACGGTAACAGGAATCAAATGCCCTGAAGGGGCACCTTCACATGCCGTACATATACATTTTAACTGCAAACAACACACAATATAATTAATGTAAAGAACGACGCTTGTGTAGAAGAGCGTTCCGCACAAGAACGCTCTTCTACACAAGCGTCGCTCTTTACATTAATTATACTGTGCTGTTTGCAGTTAAAATGTGTGTGTGTGTGTGTATATATATATATATATATAGAGGCAAATAAGTTGCATATTTTTCTAAATTTTGGTGTCCAAAACTAGGGTGGGACTTAAATGAATTTCAAGAAAACATTGCAGCTGTTCGTCTTGCCGAAAAAATTGGAAATTGAAGAATGGAGACAAAAACTGAAATCGGATAAAAAAAAACATTAAGAAAACCAGAAACTCTTGAAGGTTTGCTGCTAACAAAGCAAAATAAAGGGTAATTCGCTTAGGGAAGCCCAAACTTCCTATGATTAAAGCGAAACTTCTTGTCAAAGTAGAAGAAATGAAAATGAATCAGCTCGTTTACCTACTCCGAAATATGTATATACAGGGTGAGGAGAAAAGTCTTTAAGGATTATATGTGTAAAAATAATTTGTTAATAATAAAAATCTCCAATGATATCACTGCAGTGTATGCGATACTTTTTAAAGCAACTACAAGGCCAGGAGTGACCCTAGGCTAGCACAGGAAGGCCCTACGCCCAAGCCCCAATCACCACCATGTCATAAGGATGGAATATAGCAATGAAGAGTGTATCTTGTATCGTGGACTATTTCTTGTAATAACTGTGAAGAAAGTTTGTGTTTATTTCAAGAAAAGTATAATAAACCATTACTAAATGCAACCACTCTTCGATACTGGAAGCTCAAACTTTTAGAAAAAGGGAGCTTGTAAAAGATCGTCCAAGAAACGGAAGGCCAGTAACGGTAACAGGAATCAAATGCCCTGAAGGGGCACCTTCACATGCCGTACATATATACATTTTAACTGCAAACAACACACAATATAATTAATGTAAAGAACGACGCTTGTGTAGAAGAGCGTTCCGCACAAGAACGCTCTTCTACACAAGCGTCGCTCTTTACATTAATTATACTGTGCTGTTTGCAGTTAAAATGTGTGTGTGTGTGTGTATATATATATATATATAGAGGCAAATAAGTTGCATATTTTTCTAAATTTTGGTGTCCAAAACTAGGGTGGGACTTAAATGAATTTCAAGAAAACATTGCAGCTGTTCGTCTTGCCGAAAAAATTGGAAATTGAAGAATGGAGACAAAAACTGAAATCGGATAAAAAAAACATTAAGAAAACCAGAAACTTGAAGGTTTGCTGCTAACAAAGCAAAATAAAGGGTAATTCGCTTAGGGAAGCCCAAACTTCCTATGATTAAAGCGAAACTTCTTGTCAAAGTAGAAGAAATGAAAATGAATCAGCTCGTTTACCTACTCCGAAATATGTATATACAGGGTGGGAGAAAAGTCTTTAAGGATTATATGTGTAAAAATAATTTGTTAATAATAAAAAAAAATCCAATGATATCACTGCAGTGTATGCGATACTTTTTAAAGCAACTACAAGGCCAGGAGTGACCCTAGGCTAGCACAGGAAGGCCTTACGCCCAAGCCCCAATCACCACCATTTCATAAGGATGGAATATAGCAATGAAGAAAAAGTGTATCTTGTATCGTGGACTATTTCTTGTAATAACTGTGAAGAAAGTTTGTGTTTATTTCAAGAAAAGTATAATAAACCATTACTAAATGCAACCACTCTTCGATACTGGAAGCTCAAACTTTTAGAAAAAGGGAGCTTGTAAAAGATCGTCCAAGAAACGGAAGGCCAGTAACGGTAACAGGAGATAACAAAGAAAGTGGCCTCGCCACTTTTCAAGTCGATCCAACAACTTCAACGAGAAATGTCGCACAGGAATTGGGTATTTCCAAATTTTCAGTAGCAAAAATATTGAAATCACAGGAGTACCACAACTACAAACCCATTTACTCTCACCTCCTATACGACGATGATGCTGATAGACGCCTGCAGTTTGCTGAAACAATGAGACAAAAGTTCAACAGTGATCCAGATTTCTTTCGAAAGATCAAATTTTTAGATGAATATGTCCGGTTTAACGAGTAAAGAAAACAAACACAACGTTCACTACTGGGTGAAGAAAATCGCAAACTACGATTGGGTAAACCCATTAAAACGGCTACAATAACAATTTGGGCGTGCATTGATTACTGAGGACTCATTTTCTTTGACATATCGAGAGATCCGGTAGATGGAAATCGCTATTGTCAGGTATTGAGAGGCAAGTTTTGCCACAGTTTACTAATGGTGTTGGTAGGAATCGGCTTTTTGAACATGATGGAGCGCCGCCACATTACTATGCAGCTGCCTGTGAGATTCTGGATAGGAACGTTGAAGGAAGATAGGTTACGCGGCGAGGTCCCATCGAGTGACCAGCCAGATCACCTGATTTAACCCCAGGTAATTTCTGGCTTTCGGCTGATTTGCGTCACAAACTCTACACTCCTGGTTTCATCTATCCAAATGTGAATGCCCTTGGCCGCAGAATAGATGAACAACTAAAAACTGAAAATGATCCCACTCGATATTTTCAGAAGAACAATGAAGAGTTTCACAGAGAGAATCCACAACTGTATCATAGCGGATGGAGAACTCTTTGAAGATTAAATTACAATTTAACAAAATATTTGTATGAATAAAATTCTTATAGACATTGTGCTTGATTTGTTTCATCATTTCAACACTTATCTCTATAATGTTAACTAAATAGTTGTATGTCTAAAATCCTTAAAGACTTTCCTCCCACCCTATATATTCATTAAATAATAATGTGCGTTATATAAATTATAATTTTTATCTTACCATTAGTTTTAAGTTTAATACACTCACTCTGAACACATAATAAATATACAAAAGCAAATTTATAAATTTTTATACCCTTACCGGATTTGAATTGCTGCCACTGAAACATCCACCGCGCAATATAAACAGGGCTCTTCTCACCAAGTAGGGCTTGGAAATCGCCAGAAAAATCGCCGACGATAATCGCCGCCATTTTCTGTGACGATAATCGCGATATTGTCAATATTTGATGATTGAATGAATCCATCCGTATCTGCTACGTGTTTGTGACATAACATGACTGTATAAGGCATGCAGTTGTAGCAGCTAGCTGCAGACAAAGCCTCAAGGCCACAACAGTGGAGATGTTGATGTTCCTGAACGCTAATTACGAAGTCGTTGCTCAGCAGCAGCAGCAGCAGTAAGCAGTTAGAGCTGGAACTGTGGACTGGAACATTGTGAACACTGTGAAACGTAGTTGCATTGCTGGAACATTGTGGACATTGTGAAACGTAGTTGCATTGCTGGGACATTATGAACATTGTGAAACGTAGTTGCACTGCATGTTCATCGTTTGGTACAATCCTTTCCTTACCTTTGAAGGTGTATGAATTATGAAAATACAATCCTTTGAAAATACAATCCTTACCTTTGAAAGTGATGGTGTCATTCTTTTCCCTACTTCTTTTATCAATCAATACAAACAATTTAATATACTTGCAGCCCTAATCACATCATTCAATCATAGAATATAATAGCATACAACAATCAGAGTTGTTTTCACTTTGATACTAACAGAAAAACGTTATCACGCAGTTTCACAGCTGAATTTGTCGGAAATTATAAAATTTTACATAAAGAATTGTTAAAAACTTGTCTATGACGATTATCGTTTTCCGAAAAATGCGGCGATTATCGCCGATTCTTTCCGTGGCGATCGATTATCACGATATCGGCGATTATCGCCAAGCCCTATCACCAAGCCCTTCTGGTTAAGGTTTTTATTTCCAAACTGGTATTTTTCGTTCCTCTCCTCATAACAGCTTTAATAAATGACAACAAAATAAATGTTTTACAATCTGAGATGAAACAAATACTCAAATACTCTGATGGAAGACGGATAACAAAGAAAAAATTGTTTTTAAACATACTCAGTATGAAACAGTATACACATTTAACATCTTGCATTAAAGTTTTAGAAAATAACTCTCCCCATATGCAAACATTAAGAGATAAACGTAAATAAGATTAACAATCTTACCTGATACAGTATGAATACAATTGTTTTTGGACTTAAGCTTAAGCTTTGCATATTCCAAGAATGTATAAATATTTTTCTTCTGAGTGTATAAAGGACGATGTATACACATTAACACCAAATTGAAATCAACAATTTCAATAGTACTTACAAATCATATTAGTTAAGATTTATAAATCATTTTAGTGAAAGTTAATAAGTTAACTTAGTTTTAAGTACATTTAGCTACAGTCTTCTCTTATATACAATATATATATTATATATATATATATATATGTTACGGCAAGCGGGAGGTGCCCCCTTGGGGCATTGGTTTCTGCGAGTATGTAGAGGAATTACGGCATTTGGAAGAGTGGAGTCCATGGTGTAGTGGTTATCGCGTCTGACCGGCAATCGGAAGATCCCGGGTTCGATTCCCAGGTGGTACTTCATTTTTTCATTTGTTGTTTTCTCTTTCTCGTCTTGCGCGGAATATCTCCTATACAAGCGTCGTTCTTTACGATATATATATATATATATATATATACATATATATACAGGGTGTTTGAAAACTTTCTGTACAAATTGTAATGGGGGATAGGCAACACCAAGACAAACCCTTTTCGTCTATAAGTGTATGCCCGCTGACGTCACCATTCGGCGCGAGAGGGCGCCGCTGCAATTGGCTAAAAGGTGAAGTGGGCTAGACTCGCGCTTGCCGCGGACATTCTTAAATCGGACGTAGTACGCGTAACATGGAGCGCTTCACGACTGCTGAGATGGCTGACATGCATATGGTGTATGGGCTGCCAATGGAAACGGAAGAGCTGCTGTGAGGTTGTACCGACAGCGCTTCCCAAACAGACGTGTGCCAAACCACCAAACGTTCGCGCATTTGCATCGGCGACTGCGAGAAACTGGACCATTCCATGCAAACATGCATGACACTGGTCGCGAGAGAAACGTGCGCACTCCTGACGTCGAGTCGGGCAGGCAGCAGGTACGGCCCAATCAACTTGCCATGGACGATACCCGCCCAAACATTGACGGCGAACCGTTCTTGATGAGCATGCACCCGTGTAGCATGTGGATTTGCGTGCGCCCACACGTGAGAATTGTGCATGTTAAACACACCCTCACGTGTGAAACAGGCCTCATCTGAGAACAGCACATAAGCCGGAAAATTAGGCTGCACCGCTGTCTGCTGCAGAAACCAGCGTGCGAATTCCACACGAAGAGGGTAATCCCGAGGTTGTAATGCCTGGACTCTCTGACGATGAAACGGATGTAACTGCTGCCCGTGCAACACTCTCCAGACCAGGTCGTGGTTCACACCGAGGATACGTGCAACACCTCGCGTGCTTGCGCTTGGATTGTCCTCAAATCGCCGTAGGATTTCTTCTTCCATGTCAGGAGTGCGCACGTTTCTCTCCCGACCAGTGTCATGCATGTTTGCATGGAATGTTCCAGTTTCTCGCAGTCGCCGATGCAAATGCGCAAACGTTTGGTGGTTTGGCACACGTCTGTTTGGGAAGCGTTGTCGGTACAACCTCACAGCAGCTCCTCCGTTTCCATTGGCAGCCCCATACACCATATGCATGTCAGCCATCTCAGCAGTCGTGAAGCGCTCCATGTTACGCGTACTACGTCCGATTTAAGAATGCCGCGGCAAGCGCGAGTCTAGCCCACTTCACCTTTTAGCCAATTGCAGCGGCGCCCTCTCGCGCCGAATGGTGACGTCAGCGGACATACACTTATAGACGAAAAGGGTTTGTCTTGGTGTTGCCTATCCCCCATTACAATTTGTACAGAAAGTTTTTAAACACCCTGTATATATATATATATATATATATATATATATATATATATATATATATACATACACATTAGGGTTGTCCACAAAATCGAAGTTGTTTATTTTGTTTTGTGCTTGCTCAGTGTTTATTTGGTTCCATTCCTCAAGAAAACACTTCATACCAAATTTTAGGTCATTATGACTTTGTTTAAGGTATGCACAAGCTGACTAAGAAAAGCTCACATTTGTTTCATCTCTTTCCCTATAGAATGATTCTTGTATTAGGAAAATGATACTCAAGTATTACATATTTATAGGTAAATTATTATTTAAGTGATTCATTTATTAATTAGAGGCAAACCAAACACAAACAATGTTGATTGAAACAGGAAAACAACTCTCCTGTCCTCACGATTACAAGTTAGCCTTGCTTGCACTAGGAAACTGGAGTCGATGTGTAACGACCACCTGCAGCAGATACTGTTTCTGTTCTTCGCTCTTCGTAATGGAAGAGTTATAATCCTGAATTAGCTTCACCCCTCTTTCAGCCACATCAATCACTACCAGCATATCTTGGAGGACTTCCTTGGCCTGGAGGAACTGCGGATCATCCTCCTATTGGGATAGATCTTTGGAGATGAATCCGGAACCTAGTAGCGTGGTCTGGAAGAAGCGGTTGGTATTCTTGGATGCCAGCTTCTTCAGCGTCAGTGACGGAATGGCCTCTTCCGGCACTTTAATTCTCTTCGGTGGATCTTTCTCTCCTTCCTTTACCATCATCGACTCCAGGATTCCTCTCTTCTCCATATTGAAAACTGCGTCACTGAATAGAGCCAGAGCTACGAACTCCTCTCTCAAATACCATAGATTCGTTGGAATACCTTTGTAGCTGCCGCTCCAACTGCTCCATCTACTTTATTCCTGTATTCTTGAATTTTCTTAAGGAAGGAGATATCGTTGCTCGGGGCTTCAAAGATTATGGGAGCCTTGAACCATGCCGGTCCGTAGACAAGAGCAACAAAGAGGGCCATGATTCGAATGGACTTCTCTTCCTTGGGGGACACCTTAAACTGAAGTTGAAACATGAATATTTAGAGACATTATATGGCCTTTGACATCCAGCGAGCATGGTGTATGGGGCCGGGCTGTCCAAATCGAATCCTTCTGGGAGGTGTCCCACCTCGGAAGACTACGCTAAGCTCCAGGAGTCGGCGGTAATCGTCGCGGGGTTGCGTACATTCAAGAGCTTTTATGTAGTAGTCGAGAGCTTCTTGTATCCATTCAGGGTTCTCTTTGAAAACTGCACTGACGTGTTCGTCCATCATTCCAGTCTTGAAGTTTGCCTGATTGACCCGCTGCCAATTCTTTTGGAACCGTTGAAATAGGAGAACCTCCGGACCGCTGGACAATCCATGAACTGTCTTGAAGACGTCTCTGAGAACGACCTCCAAGATATGGTGTCTGCAAGCAAGGTGGAGTAAATTTCTTCCTAGTCGCTGTTCAATCAGAGTGCAAGCTCCACCAATATGACCCGTATTGCTTGGAGTTGTATCAAAGCTCATGGCGACGACTCAGTCTTCGACCTTCCAATCCTTCAAGGCCTCAACCACGGCGTCTGCTTGCGCCATTCCTGTTCCACATGCGAGCTTCGGAACACCCAGGAGTTGGATGTTCTCCTCTGACGATGACGAAACATCCTTCCCAGAGATCAGTACTGGGAGATGATCAACGTAGTCATTTTCTGAGAGGAATGGAAGGAGTTTCCCGTCCCAATGAACAACAATTCCAGTATTGGCGCCAGAAGATGAGACAACTTGTTTCACAGACGTGATGTGATCACTGCGATGTCGCTTACGGGTTCTCCTGAATGTGGAGCGACTGATGGCCAGTTCATCAATGTTCCCTCCAAGGCTTTTCACAGTAGCTGCCACGATGTGAACTGCCTCATGATTGCTGGTGTTGGTTCTATCCAGAGCGGCAGCGAGACCATGGGACATGAAGTTCTTAGGCCTCGTTTGAGGTGCAGGACGAGGAGCTGCATTTGACCGGGTAGGAACCTGAAAATCCGGATTCATTCCAACTCGAGGCGTCTTCGGAAATGAACGAGGGCCTTCATCATCAAAAAAGGTGCTGGTTGACTCCAGCTGAACGGTCTCTTGCTCTTCACGCATCTGCTTCTCTGCTACTTCCTTTTGCTCTCTGGCCTTGTTAAGATTCTTCTGTTTCATTTCTTTCTTAGCCAGGGCTTCGTCGACTCGTCCCATGTGAAACTTGCGTTCCCTCTCTTGGTCTTTCAAGAAGACTCGGTCTTCCTCTATCCGGATCAGTCTTTCCACATCACGATGCTTAATGTTGAAGAGCTATTCATGATTGTTTGAGAACTCTTGTTCCTTCTGTATTTGTGGCTTACTTCTCCTGTTTGAACCCTTTTTCAACTTCTCCCAAGTGGACAGGATTCCATTCAGGGTTCGTTTGATGTTCCGCTCCTCTTGAGTAGGGATGCGAGCCATTCCCCACATATCCATGGTTTCCTTCACCACCACATTAATGCACTCGTTTTTCGTAGGAGTTGGGTCACTCATTTTCAGGAGATGAAAATAATGTTGGAGAACTTGCCTAAGAGTAGGCAGACGGGACTTAGAAATCGCTTCGATGGTGCCGCCAACCAAGTAGATAGTTGTTTTCTTACGCAATGCAGTTGTCATCATCACAACCCAGAAAGAGAAACAAAAAATTGACATTTTTTATTACTATGGAAATAATGTAGAAATAAGGCAACTTCAAACATGTAGACTTTTAAAGTCACACTTTAACATTAAGCATGCACTAATGTACATGAATTTTCAGCAAAAATTATTATTCAACATAACCCAAAAACAATAACGCAACAGTAATATTCATTAATTAAAAAAAAAACTCACGTGCGCTAGTTTTTCATCTAGTGGGTACGTTTGGGCTATGAGCACACAAAAAGTTGACGGGGGTTCTGGTTAGGTGGCAGCAACGAATTTGTTACTCTGGAGTAGCTGGTATCGTATAGGGAATCGCAGTAGTTTCTATTATACTACTCTCCGATTTCTTCTTATAGTGGATCGGAGGATTCTCTGGAGCTTACTAAATTCTCTGAAGGTTCCCCAATTCTTCAAATTATTTTTCTCTATTTAAGACAGTTCTCTGAAGAAAACAAGGCTCGAAGGAGAAGACAAAGATATTCTCTTACTGTAGTTTACTGCTAAAATGTTACAGGTAATGCTCAGCCTCTAAGTCAGATCAGACAATCAGAATGCACACTGGAGAAATTTTAGGCGTTAATGTACTACATTTTTAATGACATCATTATTATTTAATGTCAACCTGTTTTGTTTTTTATTCTCAATAGGCTGAATTATTTTGCAAAATACTTAAAGTTAAGGCAAATATTTTAGCTGTAGCAATGTCTAGACAGATAAGTAAGATATTTGAAGATGAAGCCATATTTTTATTTTAAATCGCATATTAACAGATCTGATATCATGATCCGAGTTAACTAAAAATGGAAACTGAAATATGCCTTTTATTATGAATTACAAGTAAACATGCATATGAGCAAAAATTAAATGCTTAAAATTGTAAATTAAGTGTTACGCGAGACATGACTTTATCTTTTACAACGAAGAATGTATAAAGAAAATGAACAGTGCAGAATTTAACACGATTACATTATTAACCTAAATCTAAAAAAATGATTAAGTAACTTAAAAAGAAATAATTCATCAATTATTCAGCAGAAATAAAATCAAAATCAAAATAATAAATTTTATCCGAACTGTGTCAGCTTATGCGAGTTCGGACTATATGTAAAAATGAATATAAGAATATAAATATATATGAATATAAGGATTATATGAATATAAGAATATAAATATATATGAATATAAGGATTATATGAATATAAGAATATAAATATATATGAATATAAGGATTATATGAATATAAGAATTATATGAATATAAGAATATAAATATATATGAATATAAGAATTATATGAATATAAAAATATAAATATATATGAATATAAGGATTATATGAATATAAATATATATGAATATAAGAATTATATGGATATAAGAATATATGAATATAGGAATTATTCATTGTTCATTTTTTACACACACATATATATAGATATATATATATATATATATATATATATATATATATATATATATACATACATATATACATATGAAATAGGATCCCTCCTAAGGAGACGTAGTTTTACATTATTTAGGATAAAAACGAAGACGTAGAGCAAAAAAGTCATTATATTTGGCTGCAGCCGACGTTTTCACACTGATTTTAAGGTTGCTTTTGTAAATAATAATACCCTTGGATGTTTTTTCCGTTGTAAGGACAAAATCCCCTGCGATGAACTGTTCTGTTGTTTATTTGTTTACCTGCCCTGGGTGTTCCCAGGGGAACTACGTTGGCAGCACAGTTCGTTCTTTGCAGACGAGATTTTGCTCCCATATGGGTATTAGCCATAGGACAGGGAAAGTTTTATCGAAAAAGGAACAGTCTGCCATTGGAAATCATTCTGTTAAGTGTAAGGTTGATATTTCCGTTAATAACTTTAAAATTCTTAAATCATTAAAATGCCCGTCCTCTCTCAGTATTTACGAATCTTTGTGCATTAAATTTCTGAACTCCAGTTTAAATATTGATTCTAGCTGTTACCCCCTTTATATTAATTAGAATACCTACAAACTAAATTTTTTTTTTTTTTTTTCCCTTGACCCTGTCTCCTTTTCGCCTCAGTTTTTTTTGTGGCTGTCAAGTGAGCATGGTACGTTTGGTGCACTTTTGTGTTTTTTCATTTAACTTTTTATTAGTAAAGTTTTTTAACTATTTTATGTTTGAATGTTTTCGTTTTTAAGTTTTATTTTTATCATTCATATATTTTTGTCATTTATATAATTTTTACTTTTGATTTGTTTTTGGCTCATGCCTGTTTTATGCTTTTTAATTTGTATTCTTGAAATGTTTTTTGTACTATAAATTAGTTTTAGTTTTTGACATTCGTATAATTTTGTCATGCATTAATTTTAGCTTTTATTTATTAGGCCTTGAAAATGGGCAGAGTTGCTCGAAACGTCGGCTGCAGCCAAATATAATGACTTTTTGCTCTACGTCTTCGTTTTTATCCTAAATATATATATATATATATATATATATATATATATATATATATATATAATATATATATATATATACTAGTGATGTAGCGGATGTCATTTTTTTCACATCCGTGGATGCGGATGCGGATGAGGATGTTTGATTTCAACATCCGCGGATGCGGATGCGGATGCGGATGTCTACATTTTCGTTATTTTTTAGGATATATTCGAGATTTGTTGTGTTTAACGTATAATAAGTTATTATATAGAGAAAGCTGTAGCTATAATGTAGTATAATTGATTAATTGTACAATAATTGCTGTACTTTTCTCTGAACATATAAAATAATATCAAGCATCTAACTAATATAGAAATCAATTAGTGAATTCGTCTGCAAATAAATTCGTTATATTTTGTTGAGTTTCAGCCACAATTAGAAACCATAATTGTGTTACCAGGATGCGGGACGTGAACCCAACTCAAATGCACCCCACCGACCTCTTTCCCCAACCTCCACCCTTATAGAAAGAGATCTTTAATTAGCTTGATAACTATTTATATTAAGTTTAAAGTTTTATTAGGCATATTTATAAATGAGTAATAAAATAAAGTAAACTAAGATGTTCATCGTTTAATGTTCAAACTTAATTATAGGAAGGTTATGCTTAAGGAACATTAATTTTTCTGCCTTTTCTGCTGCCAGTCTGTTTCTCTTTTCATCATATATTAATCCAGCACTGCTAAATAATCTCTCGCTTGGTACGTTTGTTGGAGGACAGGCTAAATGTTTCCTTGCAAGTTTACTCAAGTATGGATAGATATTCTGCGTATTTTTCCACCAACTAATAGGATTGTCACATGCAGCCAGGCGTTTTTCTTGGTGATAGCTCTCGATCATTTTTACTACATCTTTTGACATCGCGTAGGTCTCGTCATTGCTGCTTGACTCAAGAAACTGAGAGACAGATTCTGTGATAGATTTGCTTGTTGAAGGTGTTGGTTCTGTCACTGAAACTTTTATTCTTTTGGTGGGTGGCGAAGCGACAGATTCAAGAGATTGAAGCTCTTCAACTGCTTTGCCAAGTGATGATTTAACTCGTTCTAATGTACTAGGTGAAAATAACTTAGCTTTGTAACGTGGATCTAAGTAGGTTGCAAGAGAGTAACTTCATACAAGAACAGCCTCTCGGCTTGTCGCTTGCATCACTTTTGCGCACAATGAACTAGTTCTATTAATATAGTAGAATTTCATAATTTCCGCTTATTAATGACGTTTTATCTCAACGGTCCACATCCGCACGACATCCGCAGTCCAAAGTGCGGATGCGGATGCGGACGCGGATGCGAGAAAATGTGCGGATGCGGATGCGGATGCGGATGTGACCTACATCACTAATACATACACACTGTATATATGTACAGTATATATGGTAAATTGAGAAATATATATTGAACAGTGTATCTTCTTCTTTCATTGTATATGTATATCATATTAAACTCATTTAACTGTGTATATAGTGCATCATACTTGTACAACTGATAAGAAATGATAATATACAGGTTCTTATCTCATTGTCAATAATTACAATGTTTTCCTTTGCCTTCAGCAAACATTAACTGATTTAATGACGTTATTTACTTTGAAAGTTGATTAATTTTAATTAAAGAGCGAGAAGGACAAGAATTATTTTTAGCGCGGCATTAATGCAATATTGCTCTTTTGCAAGGTAAGGCGTGAAATATAGAAGAAAAAGCAAGCACTTTGGTCGTCTACAGTCATTGTGAGGATTCCTTTATGAAAGGAATGTTTTTATAATGTTGAAAATTAGAACACGTTTAGATAAAACGATACTTTTCAAATATCTGCATTAATTTCAAAATTTTTACTTTTGAATAATTTCTCATTGGGTTCATTAGTCAAATATTAAATATTTTTTAAATGTTTGCAAATATATCACTAAATTTATTTATTATGATAGGTTTCAGATGTTATTTCGAGAAGACTTAACCTTAAAAAATTGAACGGAACGAAGGTGTCCAATGTAGCAGTAAAATAATGAACGAGTCCCTGATGAATAAAGTAGAACGACTTCTCCTTCAGTCGTTAGGGATACCGATTCAAAAAGAAGTGAAGATTATGTACGTACCGCGGATGACACAAATGCTGTTGTTGTTGAAGCAATAATGGCGTAAATTATATTATTAACTTCAATATATATATATATATATCTCTCTCTCTCTCTCTCTCTCTCTCTCTCTCTATATATATATATATATATATATATATATATATATACACACACAGGGGTGTGCTGCCAATTTCTTAACAACCGGTTCTGATATAGATAGGGGTGTAAATCGGCGAGCGCCAATGGCGCGAGTCATTAAGCTAGAGGGTTTGGGGTGAGCGGTAGCTCCCCCAGCGGGGTCCGGGGCGGATCCCCGAAACCAACGCATTTTAGCTTTTCCAAACAGCATTTTGTAACATTTTTGCAGATATTATTTAACATATTCTTTATACTCACTAATGACATAATTATCTAAAAATAAACTAATTTTTCATCAAAAAATAAATAAATATTGAAACGACCACTGCTTGTGATACTACCTATATTTTTCTATAAAGTCCTGAAAAAATGAGAAAAATTTAGATATAAATTTACCTTCTCAATCATGCTATCTCATTCAAGAAGTTTCCAAGACTGATTGACAAATTGCAAATTTCAAGCTAAATTTCTACTGACTTAAATATTTGTTAAAAACAAACAAACGGTTCGGTGATCCAATCAAAATTTAACAAACGGTTCGGGCGAACCGGACCGAACCGGTCCCAGCACACCCCTGTATATATATATATATATATATATATATATATATATATATATATATATTTGGTACAAATTCCGCAACATCACCCAAAATTATATACCAGATAATAATTTTATGATGCATTGTAATGTATTTTAACAGAATCTATTATCCATTTTTTGTGCATTTGAGCACGTTTTGAGATAAATAATTTTTTTTCGAGAAATGTATATCTCGAAAGCTCCTCATTTTCACAAAAAAACGAATTGCAGATTCTATTAAAACGCCTCAAAATACATCAGATAAATATTTTCTGGTATGTAATTTAATTTTCTTTATTTGGACCTGAACTATAAAGTTACACTTTTTTACACGCTTACTCTTATGGTCCGTATATTTATTGTCTATTACAATAGAAAATATTTCGGTCTTTTCTATAATTACACTCTTTTTCCACAGTTCGGATATAAACGAGTTTTTGATATTACATCGTGATTTGCAGAAAAAAATCCAAAGCTTATCTTCGTCTAAGACAACAAGACGAATTAAGACTTCAAAGTCTACTTCATAACTGGCGCAGTTCATGGTCACAGAAACACAGAAACAAAGAAACAATGATTTGCTGCCAATACTTTCAACTGCCAATTTTGATTAGAAAACATATTAGCTATTAATTATTTATCTTATTAATATTCATTTTCACGGCATATGAAACATATTTTCTTTCATTATTTTTTACAAGGATTCTGAAGATAATGTTGTTTTTGTAAGGTTTAGGTGATGTGTTCTGAAGAATATTTACCAAATATAGTGGCATACCAAATTACTTGGACCAGCCCCAGATATTTCTATTTTTTTGATAAATCCCAGAGAAAGTAGCAATTCTTGATAACAATCATTCCTCTGAGACAACCTGTGTCTAGACATATCGCAAAAAAGGCAAGTACCCATAAACGGCTTATCTTAATCTTTTGACGTGGAATGAACTTTATAGTCCGATAGCACAGACCCTGATTTTACTGGAACCCTGCATTGTTTGTTATAAAGCAAATTTTTACATATTTTGAAAGCTTATACCACCACATTCAAGAATCCAGCGGGTGTACACCTGACCCCCGCTTGGCTTTTTCAATATGGCCGCCATTTTCCAAGATGGCCGGCGAAACTGAAAAATCCCATATCCTGGTCAATACTTGATGGATTTTGATGATCTTGGTGTCATTTCTAGGGGTTTTTAGGATGATGAGTCGATCTGGAGGGGTTGCAGATACTTTGAGAGTCGTTTTGACCCACATTCGTCAATACTCAAGGTCAGTGGAGGCCAAACGCCCCCCCGAAATAAGGAATATCCCATATCCCGGGCAGTCGTGGAGATATTTTGGTGCTCTTACTGTCGTTTTTATGGTTTTGGGCGAGACTGAGTAGTTCTATAGGGTTTAAAATGAAATCAGGGATTATTTTCCCCATGGTAATGTGAATTCCAATATGTCTAATTATTCCTTTTATTTTTTTCAGGTTGTTGAGATTATTGGCCTCTTCTTCGTTCGATCTATGACGTGGTTACCTGAAGAAGTCTTAGATGCATTTATGAGAGGAGAGGGTTCTATGCATCACATGGATGGACTCTGGAATGGGGTGCCAACCGACCAGTTCCTGGAGAGAACCTGGATGCGTCGTGGGAAGGGCCCTAGTGGTGTCATTGGTAACACCCAAAATCCACAAATGATGGCCACGTGGGTATACAGCCTCAATGTTCGTGTGAGTCTGACTGCTGACCTCCTAGATATGAGTGAGCACCTAGAAACATTCCACCTGTACCACAAAGAGAAGGCAGGAGGTCGCATCAAACATGATGGAGAAGATCGCCAATCACTTCATAATTCCCTTTCTAAGTGCATGGACCCAATGGATCCAGAGTCACATCCAGGAGGCAACTTATACAATATTCAGGCAGGGCAGCTTGCATCTCCAGATGCCAATGCCGATAGAGCTGTTAGTATTGGAAATACGGAACTGGCACAGTACGAGTCATCATGGCCACAAGGCTTTTATGGCACCATTTCCAAACATGTCATCACCTTTGCAAGTAAAACGAAGCATAGCAAGGTGGGTGCCCACTTGGTTATGGACCAAGAAGCGATTTATGCACGCGTCATTGATTTGCTGATGAGCGAACGCGAAATTGACTTGACCCATGTATTCTCAACAGAGCACCAGATGGCTTAATGAGAACTGCAGCTAAGTCCGCATTGAAGCAGAACTTGGGAGTGGAAACATCCTCTCGAACATGGGGGTCGACCAACAGTTGTTATCATGGATGTGTCAGCTGTTTTGTGGACAGTCGACTGGCCTGCTAGTAGCACAGTTGCTACATTTATCCAAACCTTCAAGGTATGGCTACCGAAACATCTTTCTCTCTCCGAAATCAAGCACTCGGGCAATGAGAAGCAAGAGCAGCAGAGTTCACAAGCTGGACCTCAACACCCCATTGCCTACAAGAGACGCTGTTCTCACGTGCACCGCGAACAAGGAGTAACTAAACAGGCTGCTCTGTGAGCAAATCCTTGCTGACAGTCATTATCTCGCAACTGTAACCCAAGACCATGAGCTAGTGCTTGCAGGATGGCAGACCATACCGACTTCCATTGTGCAAGGCAGGAGTCGAGCAGCATTGGAGCTTTCATCATCTCATGAAGAGGCTGACGTGATAATAACACAACACGCTATCGCACAAGCTGAGAAAGATTCTGATGCCCGCATCTCCATCATTTGTGATGACACAGACGTGTTTGCCATGCTGACTCACTTCTATGAATTTAAGAAACTAGGCTGTCCCATGATTATGGAGTCTCCAGTGCGTGGCAGAAAATCAGTGGACATCCGAGCAACTGTAACCCAGCACAAAGACATCATCCCACAAATCCTCAAACTACACGCTTTGAGTGGTTGTGACACAGTTGCAGCAATGCATGGCATCGGCAAAGCTACTGCCATTGCCACAGCCAAGAAGGGTCGGAAGCTAGACAAGCTGGGGTCCCTTGATGCATGCTTTGACCATATCGAGAAAGAGGCAACAGCGTTCATTGTTGCATGCTCTGGGGATAAGAAATCCTCATCTCTTACTGAGTGTCGTCAACGAGTATGGGCTCAGAAGACAGGGAAGTCGGGAACTGCTGCACCCAAACTATGTTCTCTACCACCAACAACTGAAGCTTTCCATCGAAATGTTCTCAGAGCCCACTACACTGTGGCGAACTGGCTCGATGCACTAAAATGTGACCGACCACCACTTGATCCTGTGCATTATGGGTGGGAGAGAGACGAAATAAACAGAGTTCTCATCCCAAAAACAGTTGGTGAGGGAGTGTGCTTAGCACCAGATGAAGTTCTGAAGCTAATGAGATGTGGGTGTGAATCACAATCAGCATGCAGGGGGAGTCGCTGCGGCTGCATGGGACGTGGAATCCCTTGCACAATGTTCTGTGCATGTGGCAGCGGCTTGGATTGCAACAATCTATTGACCCAAAACGCAAACGGAGAGCAGACTGATGATCCTGACGATCCAGACACAACCATGTCTTTTGATATTTGCCCCCCCAATAAATGGTTACCTAATGTGAATAACTGCATCAAAGTTGTCAATGCCAATCCCCAGCTAGGTGTGAGCTTTATTTTGCTTACGAGGTCATATCTTGTAGCTTTGCAACCTTCCATTGAATGCATGTGCCCTGCACTTCAGCATAAATTGTGGTTTATATCCGAATATTCATATCCATATAATGTGGGTTATGTCATTTAAGCATTATGATCTGGTTTTATCTGCAGAAAAGATGTTAAGTGCTCAGCAGTTAGCTAGATTGTAGAAATTGTCACTGAAATAAAGCAAATACAGTGATGTCAACTGTGACATTATCATATTTCAAGGCCAAACTTTAACCTCAAATGACCTTGACTTGACCCATGGAATTGCAAAATGATATCCTACTGTTATGATGTGTCTATAGAACTACTCAGTCTCGCCCAAAACCATAAAAACGACAGTAAGATCACCAAATATTTCCACGACTGCCCGGGATATGGGATATTCCTTATTTCGGGGGGCGTTTGACCTCCAATGACCTTGAGTTTTGACGAATGTGGGTCAAAACGACTCCCAAAGTATCTGCAACCCCTTCAGATAGACTCATCATCCTAAAAACTCCTAGAAATGACACCAAGATCATCAAACTCCATCAAGTATTGACCAGGATATGGGATTTTTCAGTTTCGCCGGCCATCTTGGAAAATGGCGGCCATATTGAAAAAGCCAAGCGGGGGTCAGGTGTACACCCGCTGGATTATTGAATGTGGTGGTATAAGCTTTCACAATATGTCAAGATTTGCTTTATAACAAACAATGCAGGGTTCCCACCCCGTGCAACCGGACTATTAGAAAAGGTTTTCAATGGGTGATCCAGAGAAATGGGACCCAAAAGAAACCCCTGTAACTCTTAAAGTATAAGTCCTTTTATAAAATCATACGCATCATTCGAAAGAGGATAGTTACAAGTTTGTACAGGATTGTATAGGTTTTGACAATACAAGACAAGATAAGATACAAAACAAAATAAAAGTGTTAGTTAAACTAACCCTTCAAGATGACTGCATGGACTGTGGAACAGCTGCGTTTCATAACTGAGCAATATTATGAGCATGGAAGAAGTGCAGTTTCAGCTCAAAGATCTTTCAAGACAAATTTTCAGATGTCAAAATCACCTTCTAAGAAAGTAATCCGTCGGTGTGTCAGAAATTTTTCCCTAACTGGCAGCATTGGAAAAAGAAAACCAACTGGAAGAGTGCGCACAGCAAGGATAGACGAGATCATTAACAGAACTCATGAAATTGTACAGGATGATCCTAACATAAGCATCAGACGTGCTTCTCAGCTGTTAGGAGTTGGATATGGAACAACACACCGTATATTCAAGCAAAATTTAATGCTCTTTCCATATAAAATTTAAACAGTGCAACAACTAAACGATGGAGATTTCGCACGAAGACGACAATTCTGTCAATGGATCCAACAGAAGGTAAATGACACCACCAATTTTCTAGCAACTTTGATTATGTCAGACGAAGCCCATTTTCACTTGAATGAAACTGTAAACAAACAAAATTGTCGTTTCTGGGCAACAGAAAATCCATTGAATATTACCGAAGTCCCGTTGCATAGTCAGCGTGTAACTGTTTGGTGTGGTCTTATTGCATCTCAGATCATAGGGCCGTACTTTTTCGAGGATTCCACCGGAAACACGGTCACTGTAAATGGTGATCGCTACGAAAAAATGTTGACGATTTCCTTATTCCTAAATTAAGAGATCTTTGTCTAGAAAACCACTGGTTCCAACAAGACGGAGCTACCTGCCATACCACGAGGAACTGCATGGCAGTTTTGCGTCAAGCGTTTCCAGGCGAGTTAATCTCAAGATTTGGAGACGTTGAATGGCCCGCAAGGTCTCCGGATTTTCTCCCTTAGATTATTATCTCTGGGGGATATTTAAAGATAGGGTCTACAGAAATAACCCAACGACCTTGCAAGAATTGAAGGCCGCCATCACAAATGAGATACAGGCCATACCACCGTACACTCTTGCAAAAGTGATGCAGAACTTACAAGCGAGAACACTGGAATGCTTGGCAACTAATGGAGCACATTTGAAAGAGTCATTTTAAAAATAAATATTTCATAATAAACTTGTAACTCTACTCTTTCGAATGATATTTAGTTTTTATGAAAGGAATTAAATATTAAGAATATTTGGCTTTTTTTTATGGGTCCCATTTATCTGGATCACCCTATGTAGGTGATCCAAGTAATTTGAACAGCCACTGTATATGATATATATATAAAAGAAATACCCATAGGGAAAATAGATTAAAAAACCTTTCGTGCACTGAACACCTATTAAAATATATATATATCATATTTTGCCTCTTGCCTTCTCCCTTCATTCCCTGATGAGGTGTTCAGTACACGAAAGGCCTTGGAATCGCTTTTTATTCTTCCCTGTGAGTGTGCATTACTTATTATTTTCACGCCTTTAATTATAAAATTCACTCCACATACACACATACATACTGTATACATATATATTATATATACACACACACTATGGGTGTCATATAGCAGCTGGTATATTATAGGATTCCCTAAGCAGCTGCTAAAGCCATTTATCACAATAAATGCTCGTCCTCGGAGGTTTTATTCCCCATATAATAAAGGCGAAGGAGTTACTCTCTCCATCATACGATATTTCCATTTCGCCTCCTGAGTCCTGCTTTATGTAAAAAATATATAAAATTTGCTTTATGTATAACGAGATCTATTTCCCACATAATGTTTTTCATGGGCTAAATGGTTGTTGGAAAATATTTCGGCTTTTTATTACTTATAAATCTTTTTTGTTTATAAGGTTGAAATTAAAGAGAAAGTGTTGAGCGAAATAATACAGTATTACGTATTTATGGCCCTTATTTTGTGAAAATTTTAATTTTATATATATATACGACGGTGGGCTGAAAAATAATGCCCCCACTCAAATAAATTTTAAACGGGTTGAAGGATTTTATCGAAACAAAAGCAGATATGTACCTTAGAGTTTAGTCTTCAAAACGATACATTTACTTTTCTACAAAATCACCCTCTACCTCGATACATTTATGTCAACGATAAATGCGTTTTTGAAATCCATCCCGGTAAAACTCGGAGCTTTGACGACGAAACCAAAATTTCACAGCGGCTTTAACTTCTTCGTCAGACTCGTAACGATTTCCACGAAGATGTTCTTTAAGTTTAGGAAAGAGGTGAAAATCGCATGGTGCTAAATCGGGGCTATATGGTGGATGCGGCAAGACGGTGAACTGCAGATCCTCAATTGCTTCTCGCGTTTGAACAATGGTGTGAGGCCGTGCGTTGTCATGATGAGCAATGACTGCGTTTTTGTGCGTGCGAACCCTCCTGACCCGTTTTTCCAACTTCTTCAGCGTTTCAATATAACGTGCGGAGTTGATTGCTCTCCCTCTTTCCCTAAAGTCTTCCAGAACAACACCATTGATATCCCAAGAAACAGTCATCATCACTTTTCCAGCCGAATTTTAACTTTGAATTTTTTTGGTTGCGGTGAATTTTTGTGTCGATATTCTATAGATTGCCGTTTATTTTCAGAGTCATAATGGTGGACCCACGCCTCGTCTCCTGTCACAATACTGTGCAGAAATTCATTTCCTTCATTTTCGAAGCGCTGCAGATTTTCTTGGCAAATGCGTTGTCTCTCAGTTTTCATCTCGTCAGTGGGCATGCGAGGCACCTATCTGGCGCAGACCTTTCGGTAACCGAGAATACCGATATTGTGTTTCACTCGCTTTTTGGAGATATCGAGCATTGCAGCAATTTCATTTTGTTTAATGCGACGATTTCCACGAATCAGCTCGTCAACGTAGTTCCGATGAGACTCGTCGGTTGCCGTTGCAGGCCTTCTACTTCGCGATTTGTCTTGCAAATCTTCTTGCCCTGCTTCTCCTTCTTTACACTGCCTCGTCCAACGTCGAACGGTACTCACATGAACACAATGTTTGCCGTACACAGCTTGCATTCGCCGATGAACGTCTATGGGAGCAACACTTTCAACGGTCAAAAATTCAATTACGGAACGTTGCTTGAAGCGTGCGTCTTTACTCTTTTCCATTGTAATCGATACTAAGCCAACGTGTGGAATGAGTGTAGGCTATATTAGGCTATAACACAAAACCGGTTTTATGTGGTTACCTCTAAACAATCTGGAATGGAGTGGGGATATCAAGTTACAACACAAAACCGGTTTTATCTGGCTACCTCTAAACTAACCAGAATTATTCAAGTAAAGGCATTACTTTTCAGCCCACTCTCGTATAAAGGATATCCCATAAGTCTCTTTACCTCCTTTACCCTCACCTTATTCTAATAGGAAAAAGTTCAGGGGTGAAGCGACTTATGCTTATGGGACATTATATATATATATATATATATATATATATACCGGGACGTAGCCAAGGGGGAGGCTAGGGGAGCTTCAGCCGTCCCCGAAATAAAATCATAGGTTTGATATTTCTATGCATTACTTACGAGTAAGTACGCCATGTCAAGTACCTTCAGCACATGTTTAATTATTGTAATACATTTAGGAATGTGTTTTTACTAATTTACACACTTTAATATATATATATATATATATATATATATTATATATGTGTGTGTGTGTGTGGTGTGTGTGTGTGTGTGTGTGTGTGTGTGGGGATGAATTTCACAATTAATCACGTGAAATGAATAAATGATACAAACCACAAGGAAAATAAAAATTATTCCAAGGCCTTTCGTGTATTCAGAAGTACATTCCCTGACGAGGTGTACTTCTGAATACACGAAAGGCCTTGGAATCATTTCTTTTTCCTTGTGGGTTTGTATTATATATATATTATATATATATATATATATATTATATAATATATATATATGAACAATGAATAATTCCCATATTCTGATATTCATTCGTATAATTTTTATATAATTCGTATATTTATATAAATCCTTATATTTATATAATCCTTATGTTCATTATATTCATATAATACTTATATTTGTATACATTTATATTCATATATTCATTTTTACATATTGACCAAAATCGCGTAACGCTGACACGAGTTTGGATAAATTTTTTATTTGCTTTTTATTTTATAATTGGTGAATTATTTCTTTTTAAACTACTTAATCGTTTTTTTTAGAGTTAGCTTAATAATGTAATCTTGTTCATTCCCTGTATACATTCTCTCTTCGTTGTAAAAGATGAAGTCATGCCCTGCTTAACGTTTAATTTTGAATCTTAAGCATTTAATTTTTGCTCATGTGCATGTTTGTTTGTAATTCATGATAGGAAGGCATATTTCAGTTTCCATTTTTAGTTAACTCGGCAGATCTTGATAACATCAAATATGTCAATATGCAGTTTAAAATAAAAATATGGCTTCCTCTTGCTTAGCACTAGACCTTGCTACAGCTAAAATAGCAGTCTAGACCTTGCTACAGCTAAAATAGCAATCTAGACCTTGCTACATCTAAAATAGCAGTCTAGACCTTGCTACAGCTAAAATAGCAGTCTAGACCTTGCTACAGCTAAAATAGCAATCTAGACCTTGCTACATCTAAAATAGCAGTCTAGACTCTGCTACAGCTAAAATATTTGTTTTGTCTTTAAATGTTCTGCAAAGTAAATCAGCCTAATGAGAATAAAAAACAAAAACAGATTAACATTAAATAATAATGATGTCAGCAAAAATTCAGTATAAAAACCCATAAAATTTCTCCAATGTTCATTCTGATTTGGTTGATCTAACTTAGAGGCTGAACATTACTTGTAACATTTTAGCAGTCGACTACAGTAACAGAAAGTCTTTGTCTTCTCCTTCGAGCCTGGGTCTCTTCAGAGAACTATGTCTTAAATAGAAAAAAATAATTTCCCGATACGTTACAAGAAGAATCGGGGAACCTTCAGAGAATTTAGTAAGCCTCACAGAATCCTCAGATCCATTACAAGAAGAAATCGGAGAGTAGTATAAGAGCAACTTCTGCGATTCCCTATACGGTACCAGCTACTCCAGAGTAACAAATCTGTTGTTGCCACCTAACCAGAACCCCCGTCAACTTCGAACCGACCAAGGCCATAGAGGGAGGGGTTAATATATATATTAGCCCATCCCGAAAAGAAATTCTGGCTACGCCCCTGTATATATATATAGACTATATGATACATATATATATATATATATATATATATATATATATATATATATATATATATATATATATATATAACAGTATATGTGTGTGTGTGTGTGTGTGTGTATTAAACACAGACCGTGCATGGAACAAGGAACTCTTCTGGGAAATTACATCCACTATAGTTCGAATAAGTAATGATAAATGACAAATACTATAGTTTTTTCCTTTTTCATGATGGAAAGCCCAACGTGGGCACCGTGTTACTCGCAAAGAGGCCCCAAAATTTTGTTTATTGGCTAAAAATACAATAGTTACCCCTTTTTTCTTTGATATATTCAATCCGACGTGAATGCAACGAGTTTCTTGCGTATATTGAGGTTCTGAATGTCGTAGGCTAGGTGTAAGCTGTAAACTCTAGGACTCAAGGGTCACCAACCTTTGTTTTGTTCATCGCCCACTTTTACGATTGTTTGAAAATTATAAAAGCTTATTGCCCACCTTAGATCAAAAAGAATAAATCAACATAATCGATAAAATAAATAATGAAATAAATGTTTAATTACCTTTAATGTGAGCCCACTAGTGGGCGCTACTGCCCAGGTTGGTGACCCCTGCTCTAGATCCTATCCCAAAGCTGGATCCTATCTGCTTTGCAGATAGCTGGTGAGGGAAGCTATATTTTGGGGCCTCTTTGCGAGTAACCCGGTGCCCACGTTGAGCTTTCCATCATGAAAAGAAAAAAACTGTAGTATTTGTCATTTATCTTTACTTATTCGAACTATAGTGGATGTAATTTCCCAGAAGAGTTCCTTGTTACATGCACGGTCTGTTTAACATATAAGTTTCTCAGGGGACCATTCTGAGTTTGTATATATATATATATATATATATATATATATATATATATATATATATAAATAACATGCATTGGCAGGCGTGATTTCATATATATATTAGAGGCACTCAATGTATTTTGCCCCACCCTTTTTTCTTAGCTAAATAATAGGCCATGGGGCCGTAAGTTTGAACTTTCCGTGCTTCACATAACCGGATTTTTCCAGTTTGAACCTCCCCTCCTTGTATAAAACGGCTTTTAAACACCCTTGTATAAAACCGATAGTTAACGCAGTTTCGAAAATGGCGTGCTGTTATCGAGTTCTTAACCGCAGAGAAGGAAACGGTTGGAAATATTCACAAACGTCTACAAAACGTGTACGGAGATGCTGTTGTTGATCGAAGCATAGTTGGACGCTGATCTAAACGTGTGAGATCATCGGAGAGAGGGAGAGCCAGGCTCGATGATGAGCCACGCAGCGGTCGCCCCGCATCGGCTGTCACATCTCGCACTGTGCAACATGCTAACAGCATCATTCAATCAAATCGGCGCGTCACATACAAGGAGCTATCACTGGAGCTAGGAATTAGTGAAGGAAGTGTGAATACGATAATTCAGCAACTGGGATTCTCAAAAGTGTGTTCACGGTTTGTTCCTCGCCAACTGACTGAAGATTACATAGCCCAAAGAAAAGAAATTGCTTCTGAGTCTTTGGTTCGATACGAGACAGAAGGGGATGACTTCCTTTCACGAATTGTGACTGAGAATGAGACTTGGATACACCACTTTGAACCTGAAACAAAACGCCAATCCATGGAATGGCATCAAGCAGATTCCCCACGCAAGAAAAAGTTCAAAATGCCTCCCTCTGCACGAAAGGTTATGGTGGACATTATGAAGAAAGGACAAACAATCAACTCAGAGGCATATATTGCTACCCTACAGAGACTCCAGAGACGTATAAAGCGAGTTCGACCGGAGACAAAACTGGAAGACGTCCTTCTTTTGCACGATAGCGCAAGACCACACAACAGTTTGTAAACAAAGAGGCCATCACAAAAATGCGCTTGGTTGTGTTACCCTTTCAGAGTGACGATGAGATTGTTGAGGAGGTTAAGAGGTGGCTCGAGCGGAACCCAGCGGCCTTTTACCAGCACGGAATAAAGGCCCTTGTTTCGAGGTAAAGGAAAGCCGTAGAAAAGGATGGAGACTATGTGGAAAAATAAAAACTTGTAAAAAAGGTATGTAACTACTTGTGTACAAAATTTCTGGAACTTACAAGAAAACTTGGGAAAAAAAAAAAAGTGGGGCAAAATATATATTGAGTGGCCTTCGTATATACAGGGTGTCCTAAATTGTCTTTACAAATTCAATTAAAATTTAATTGAATTTGTAAAGATTCAGTAGTTTATGGACAACTGTATATATTAGGAAAAACAAACCAGTATAGAAATAAATATATTTCTAAGTATAGAAATGAACCTTACAAGAGGTATATATTTTTTTTTAATTTAGGAAGGAGGGGCCAAGGGCAAATACCCGCAAAGGCGCCCCCTCCCCCACTCATAGGAGAAAAAAGAGGGCCAAAATGAAGGTCCGGGGTTTTCGAGATGCCTAGATACTGTTGGATTGAAGAAGATTGTTCCAGAGTTGACCGGTTGAGTAGATGAAAGAATTAAAATACCGATTAACCCTTGCATTAGATAGTTGGACAGAAAAGGAATGAGAAAGTGTAGAAAGTCTGGGTACTGCGTGCTCTCCTTAAAGGAGAAGGCATGCAGTTAGAGAGTTCAGAAGAGCAATGTCCGTTATGATAGCGATAGTAAAGAGAGAGTGAGGCAACAATGTGGCGAAGAGAGAGATATTGAAGATAATCAGTAAGAGACGGAGAATTGATGAGATGAAAAGCCTTTGATTCCACCCGGTCAAGTACGGCTGTGTGGGTTGAGCCGCCCTACATATTGAGAAGCATACTCCATACAGGGGCAAACAAGACCCCTGTACAGAGACAGCAATCAACTTGGGGGATGAAGAAACCGCGGAGGCGATACAGCACACTTAACCTCTTAGAGGCTGATTTAGAAAGAGAGTATGTAATCTTTCCAGGAAAGATCACGGCAAAAGGAAACGCTAAGAATGTTAAGAGAAGAGGAAGGATTCAGTTGTGTATTGTTGAAGGTAAGGGGATAGTTATGTAGAAAATTGTGACGAGTAGACAGAGGAAGGAACTGAGTTTTTGTGGCATTGAAAGCCACAAGGTTTTCTCTGCCCCAATCAGAGATAGCAGAAAGATCAGAGGTCAAGTGTCTCATAGCCGTCTTACGAGAGTCATGAAGTGACTTCTGTGGGGGACCCTTTGGGAAGAAGGTGGAGAAGTGAAGAGTGGAATCATCGGCATAGTAGTGAATAGGACAGGAAGTGAGAATTAAAAGATCATTAATAAATAAAAGGAAAAGAGTGGGTGACAGGACAGAACCCTGAGGAACACCGCTGTTAATAGCTTTAGGAGAAGAACAGTGGCCATCTACAACTGCAGCTATAGATCGACCAGAAAGGAAATTAGAGATGAAGGCACAGATAGAAGGATAGAAACTGAAGAAGGGCAGTTTGGAAATTAAAGATAGGTATATATGTATATAGGTATAGAAATATATCTACACATTCCTTTAATAATGGAATATACAAAATATATACGTAATGACAGCGCATTTAGGATACGTCTTTTCTCCGAAGTAATTTACAATCTATATTTAGTTGTAAATGAATAAGGACATTGAGGACATTCCTATATTGCAGTTGACACCCTTTCTATGCGTATTGGTAGATTCAACAGATTTTGAAAATAACATATTGGGTTATAGTACCATACATAGTTGGTATATAAGTTGGTGGGGATTGTTCTTGCCTAATATTAATTTTAAGTCATCCTGAATTTGACATCTCACAATCAAAATCAAGTTCATGATTTTACATAAGAAATATTATTGATAACACTGCCCAACACCAATTTTGCTGATTTAATTCTAACACCTGTTTTTAGGTAACTTTGGTGTGCTGATTTCAAAAATCACCTTAGTTTTTGCCTATCACGTCAGGTTTTCGAGCAATCAAATACAGATATTTTGGAGATATCGCATTTTGGCAGGGTTATGCCTAATTTTTTTCTTTTAAAAAAATAAGTTTTTACATACTCAGAATCAGCATGGAAAAGTAAACAATTGTTCAGGGAGTGAACTTTAATATACAATGGTAATATTGACACATAAAGTGATTAAAAGTGTTTAAATAAGCAAAAAATGAATCCATATTAAAGCAAGCACGGGACCAGTTTTTTTAACATTGTCTTTCTCTTGTTTTCTTACTTTTCAGTGCTGATAAATTTTCTCTTATAGGACTTCCTAGAAATAGAGATGTCAAGACAATCTCTTTGCAGGCTCCAGCAGTAGTCAGCCATCATATGGGTATCCCATCTTCCTTGGTATCGTTCTTCCATCACTTTGATATCTTGGTGGAACCTTTCACCTTGCTCTTCAATGACATCACCAAGATTTTCTGGAAATTTATCCAGATGACTGTTGAGATAGTGAACTTTAATGCTCATGTTGCAACCCAACTGCTGAAAGTTTACAAGTAACGTCACTAGCGGAACCGGCTGCTCTCACTCCGCCAATGGGAAATCTCTCTCAGATCATGACGTCACGCTCACACCTGGGGAAATCACAGATACCCAAGATTTTAATATGTTGTACATGACCTTTAGATTTAATGCACAGATTTGCGTATTCCACAGATAAAATTTTAACAGCAAAACAGCTGTTAACAGGTCTCAAAAATCATCAACTTTGATAAGCGCCCTTCATGGATCACCCAAAATAGGCATATTGCATTGCACGAAAACCTGATGTGATGGACAAAATCTAAGGTGATTTTTGAAATCAGCACATCAATATTATCCAGAAACAGGTCTTAGAATTAAATCAGCAGCAAAAAAAAAAAATTTTTGTTGGGCAGTGTAATTACTCCATTTTGGCTAAACATCACATTTACGACAATGAATTTTTTAAGAGTTCAAAATCCTGCTCTTAAAGTCAACACGGCTTCCCGAAGGTCATACGACATTTGAAATAGCAAATCTCGGCTTTTAAAGCTATTTTAAATCGGTCTTAGGAGCAGAATTTTGAACTCTAAAAACATTAATTGTCGTGAATCTTAAGGTTAGGTTAGGTAAGGTTAGATTAAATTAGTTTAGGGGCTTTCGTGCGAGATTTTGAACTAAAAAAAGAACATTGTCGTGAATCTTAAATTTTACACCCCCATTTAAATCGAAACTGCATTACGTTACTTAAAGGCTATTAAAAAATTAATGAAAAATGACAATGATGTAGTCCCTAAATCAAACTGATGAATGATCAATTGATTTCTTTTTACTCTTTACCAATACACATACATTATATAGGAATAATTTTTCCTGTGTGTTCCGTTTATATATAAATATAAATTATATATTATTTTTTATTTTATTAAACTGTATTACCTCAAAAATGTAAAACAATATATATATATATATATAATATATATATATATATACACACATATATATATATATATACACATTCAATTGCAAAGAACACGCAGTATAAATATAATATATATACACATTCAATTGCAAAGAACACGCAGTATAAATAACGTAAAGAACGACGCTTGTATAGGAGATATTCCGCGCAAGACGAGAGAGAGAGAACGAAACAAATGAAAAAATGAGGTAACCACCCGGGAATCGAACCCGGGATCTTCTGATTGCCGGTCAGATGCGATACCATTACACCATGGGCCTCACTCTTCCAAATGCCGTAATTCTTCTACATACTCGCAGAAACCAATGACCCAAGGGGGCACCTCCCGCATGCCGTAACATTATATACATTCAACTGCAAAGAACACGCAGTATAAATAACGTAAAGAACGACGCTTGTATAGGAGATATTCCGCGCAAGACGAGAGAGAGAGAACGAAACAAATGAAAAAATGAGGTAACCTTACCTTACCTTAACTTACCTTACCTTATGAACCTTATGTTGTTTCGTGTGTTGGTCTCTCTTCACACGGAGGTCAAGCTGGTGGCCCCGCCTCTAGGTCTGGCCTGGTGGAGGAGCGAGTTACTTTCTTGCGCTCTCCACCGTACATAGCCAGGCACGCCAGGCTCATCTGGTACTGTCCTGAGCCAGGCATCCAGTCTTTTCTTGAAGACTTCAACTTTGACCCCCGTTACGTTTCTGAGGTCCTTAGGAAGCTGGTTGAAAAGTCTTGGCCCCCTGACAACCAAGCTATTTTCCTTCAGGGTTGAGGAGGTCCCTTGTCGTGCTTTTAATTTGGGAACACTACACATTCTGCCTTTCCTATTTTCCAGTGTTGTTTGAATGGTAATTGGGTTTAGTTTTAGGTTTGGTACCAGTTTTTCGATCATTTTCCATATGTAGATTATGATGTACCTCTCTCTTCTTCTTTCCAGTGAGTACAGATTTAGTTTACGTAGTCTTTCCCAGTAGTTGAGTTCTTTGCAGCCATCAATCTTGGCTGTGAAATGCCTTTGCGTTTCTTCTAGTTTATTAGTTTCTTCCTTTTTATATGGGGACGTCAAAACTGAGCAGTATTCAAGTTTTGGTATAATCAGTGTTTTTAGCAGGGGAATCATTACTGTCCTGTCCCTTCTCTTGAACGTTCTTAGAACCTGTCCGGCGACTCTTTTTGCTTTATTTATCGCTATCTGATTTTGTGTTTCGAATTTCGCATCATCTGTCATTATTATCCCGAGATCAATCGCTTTCCTGCTTCTCTGAATTTCCTGTCTATCTGGAGCATAATATGCAGTCTGTTTAAGTTCTTCTTTTCTACCATATCTCAAGAGCTGAAATTTCTCGGCGTTGAATGACATGTTGTTGTCTTCTGACCATTTGTATATTTTGTTCGTGTCCCTCTGCATGCGGGAGGTGCCCCCTTGGGGCATTGGTTTTTGCGAGTATGTAGAAGAATTACGGCATTTGGAAGAGTGAGGCCCATGGTGTAATGGTATCGCATCTGACCGGCAATCGGAAGATCCCGGGTTCGATTCCCGGGTGGTTACCTCATTTTTTCATTTGTTTCGTTCTCTCTCTCTCGTCTTGCGCGGAATATCTCCTATACAAGCGTCGTTCTTTACGTTATTTATACTGCGTGTTCTTTGCAGTTGAATGTATATAATGTTACGGCATGCGGGAGTGCCCCCTTGGGGCATTGGTTTCTGCGAGTATGTAGAAGAATTACGGCATTTGGAAGAGTGAGGCCCATGGTGTAATGGTATCGCATCTGACCGGCAATCGGAAGATCCCGGGTTCGATTCCCGGGTGGTTACCTCATTTTTTCATTTGTTTCGTTCTCTCTCTCTCGTCTTGCGCGGAATATCTCCTATACAAGCGTCGTTCTTTACGTTATTTATACTGCGTGTTCTTTGCAGTTGAATGTATATAATGTTACGGCATGCGGAAGGTGCCCCCTTTGGGGCATTGGTTTCTGCGAGTATGTAGAAGAATTACGGCATTTGGAAGAGTGAGGCCCATGGTGTAATGGTATCGCATCTGACCGGCAATCGGAAGATCCCGGGTTCGATTCCCGGGTGGTTACCTCATTTTTTCATTTGTTTCGTTCTCTCTCTCTCGTCTTGCGCGGAATATCTCCTATACAAGCGTCGTTCTTTACGTTAATTATACTGCGTGTTCTTTGCAGTTGAATGTATATATGTTACGGCATGCGGAAGGTGCCCCCTTGGGCATTGGTTTCTGCGAGTATGTAGAAGAATTACGGCATTTGGAAGAGTGAGGCCCATGGTGTAATGGTATCGCATCTGACCGGCAATCGGAAGATCCCGGGTTCGATTCCCGGGTGGTTACCTCATTTTTCATTTGTTTCGTTCTCTCTCTCTCGTCTTGCGCGGAATATCTCCTATACAAGCGTCGTTCTTTACGTTATTTATACTGCGTGTTCTTTGCAGTTGAATGTATATAATGTTACGGCATGCGGGAGGTGCCCCTTGGGGCATTGGTTTCTGCGAGTATGTAGAAGAATTACGGCATTTGGAAGAGTGAGGCCCATGGAATGGTATCGCATCTGACCGGCAATCGGAAGATCCCGGGTTCGATTCCCGGGTGGTTACCTCATTTTTTTATTTGTTTCGTTCTCTCTCTCTCGTCTTGCGCGGAATATCTCCTATACAAGCGTCGTTCTTTACGTTATATATATATATATATATATATTCTAAAAAGGTTCACTCACGATATTTAGCTCAAATGCTATAACGTAATCGTTCAGATTTGACATAAACTTATAAATATACAGTGTTCCATAAATTCCTTTACCCCATGCTAACATTTTTTCTAGTTTTACTCACATTGATCCGTTTGATCAATGGCGGTAAGAATATATGAAATATATGTGAAAATAAGTGTAAGAAGAGATAAATAAGTCAATGTATTTGTTTTATTCTGCTCACCCTGTTCTAGTCGGAAAAGATTTAGTGGTAAATGGATTTATGTGACACTCTGTACAGTGATTCTAGAGATTTTAACTGAGTTAAGTCGTTGTTACTGTGTGCTGAGATTCTGAGATTCTCATGTTTTCGTTCACTCATAATTTGATTTGGTGGCATCCAGTGCCAAAATAATTCGCAATACAACGAAACTAAATAATAAATCGTTGAAGAAAGCACATAATCCGGAGTCTCTCCTCGTAATTCAAATATGACTTAAAACCGTGTTATTGGTAAAAATGAATTTAAATTCAATCTAAAAATAGAGAGGCGGAAGTACGAAGTTTACAATAGATTGAATTGGATTTTCTCCGATACGCATCCCTCGCAAAGGAGTTTAAAATTTTAATATCATTTTCCACGGTTAACTCGTATTTTTGGATTTTAGTTATAAATCTTATGTGAAAACGTTCCATGTCAGGTAATATAAGCAAATTTGGTGAGTTCTGTGTATTAAGGTTTTTATGCAGTTAATTTGGCAAATTTTAGGTGTTTCACTCAGCGAGCTTGTTCCTAGACTTGTGTTAAGTTAATTTTCGGTAAGTTGAGGTATGGAATTTATTACGATTTCTTGATATATCATATTATCAGTGCCGGATCCAGGGAAGTTTGGTCCCGTGTAAAATGATGGGGTAGGCTCCTGCCTAATATACAATAGAAACATAGAAGCATGCACTGAGTCAATGGCGGTGTCTTAGCATTCTTTAAGACAGGCTTGCCCGGTTTGAATTAAATGCTGCCACTGGCTTGAGTCCATGGTTACGAAAACGTTGTATGTTCCCTCAGATACTGAAATATGTACCAGGTTGTTATCTTTTACCTCGTCATAATAGAGAAGTTAGTTAGCGCCGGTAATTTATACTGAAAACGTCCTGGGTTCCAATCCTGTTGTCGTTAATTTTGTAAATATATATATATATATATATACACAGTGAAACCTGTTGTAAGAGACCAGCTTCCGGACAGGTCTCATTGGTCTCTATAAGCAGGTGGTCTTTTATCACAGTTAGGACTCTATTGTGTATTGACTTTCCCCTTTTTTTATTGTTTGGTTCTGTTAACTCCTATTAATTTGAATTATTAGGACTAAAACTATACATACATAACTTTATTCAATAAAATTGCACATATTTATACAACAATTGTACAGTATATATAGTGCCTCTATATATATATATATATATATATATATATATATATATATATAATATATGGTCACTAAAGAGAACCAGAAATGTTCATCTTTTGGAACTTAAGAAGAAGGTCGCTAAACATATAAGACATGCTCGCTTAACCCAGGTTTTTTATAACAGCGTAAAGGGATAATATTTTCGACTGAAAAAAAACTCGTTGCTTAAGGCAGTTGCTCGTTTAATTCAGGTGGTCGCCTGTGCAGATTTTACTGTTGAGAAAAACAAAATTATTTTGGAAATTACGTTACATTTTTGCTCTGTAATACTCTATAATACTCCGTAATACTTAATAACTTATGGAGCTTAAGTCTTTTCCCTACATTATCCTCGTGTAGTTTACGTTCCCCTACATTATTCTAGTGTAGTTTGCGTTCCCTAACTTTGTCCGCGTATAGCCAGGGCCGGATTAACCATATGGCAAAAGCGGCATGTGCCGCCGGCCCCTTGCTTTCGGGGGCCCCGCGCTGCGAATGCATATCGCAGCACACCCCACGCGCACAAGCATACTGTACAGTACACGTTACGATCACAGTGTCTATCGCTGCAGCCGTTGTTGCGATTGCGCTGCAGATTATTGACGCTTTCGCCCGAGCTAGTAACACGTAATCACTGATCTTTATATTGCAATTCATCATTTTTGTCATTTTTTTTTTTGCAATTTTTCGATTTTTTAATGGAATTTTCACTTCTTCACTAATGGCCGACCTACATTTTCATTTTTCCTAATCACGACGCCCATGTTCGTACCCGAGGCAAGGGGCCCCGGTTACGAATGTGCCGCGGGCCCCGCGCAACCTTAATCCACCCCTACGTATACCTAATCAAATAAAACGTTAAAACTAACGAAAATATTATGACTTAACCTAACCAATCGTCAATTTATATATATTACTTACTTTTGTTGAGTTTGAACGACGGTTCAGGATCGACCTGCGGTCGACCCCTCTGCAGGATCCCGCCTCATCTGTGGGACTTGGTGAAGGAGGGAATTGCTCTCTGATCTCCTCCTGCCCTCGTAGCCAGCCACGCATGGCTGGTCAGGGACTTTGCGCAAGAATCTGTCCAGCTGGTTCTTGAAGTTATTCAGGTCGGTGTGCTCGAGATTCCTCACTTCTTTTGGAAGGACATTGAAAAGCTTTGGGCCTCGTATTCTGAGGGTATTTCCATCCTCGTTTCATTGCCCCTTGTCCCACGCAGCTGGGACCGTACAAATCTGCCTCTTCTCTCATTCCAGTTTGTTTCTATTTCATTTCTGAGGTTAGGGACAGAACCCTCAAGTATTTTCCATATGTATATTATTGTGTACTGCTCGAGCATTCTTTCAAGAGAGTAGAGTTCCAGGGATTGTAGTCGAGACCAGTAGTCTTCACCTTCCGTTTTCTCTATCTTAGACGTAAAAGTCCTCTGTATAGCTTCAATGCTCGCAATGTCTCTTTTTCTGTGTGGGCTTGTGAGTACTGAGCAGTACTCAAATATTGGTAGGACTAGACTCTCCATAATTTGAGCATGATGTTTGCTTTTCTGCTGCGGAAGCTCCTCCAGATGATTTCCATTATTTTCTAGCCGTTGTGATTTTGATTTTATAGTGCTCTCTGAATTCTGCATCCGACGACATTATTACTCCAAGATCCCTGACTTGTGGATTTGGTGTTATCTGTTTGGCTTGCGGAGTTTTGTACCTTTTTTCTGTAGCTCTTTGTTATTACCATATCTTAGAAGTTGGAATTTTCTTCGTTGAACTTCATATTGTTGTCTTCTGCCCACTGGAATATGTTTCAATGTCGTTTTGTAGTTTTCTTATGTCATCTTCGTTCAATATTTCCTTACATATCTTTGTGTCATCTGCGAAGCATGATACAATACTGTCCTTAATATCTGCATTAATATCTGCAATCATTATTATGAACAGCAAGGGAGCTAATACTGTCCCTTGTGGGACAGAGCTCACGACTTCCGAGATTTTCGATTTAACTCCGTTTACCACCATTCTTTGCGTTCTTTGCGTCAAGAAATTAAATATCCACCTTCCTAGCTTTCCAATAATTCCTGTATCCTTAAGTTCTTAAGTTGTGTGCTATGATTCCATGGTCACATTTATCGAAGGCTTTAGCAAATTATATATATATATATATATATATATATAAAATTAGTGGTGGACTGGATATCCGCATCCGCATATGCGGATATCCGCGTCATTTTTAACATCCGCATCCGCATTTCTGACCGCGGATGTTATGCGGATATTACCTCTAATAAATTATGCAATTTACAATTAAATTAGCTTATAAAGTAGCTTATAAGGCCCAGTCATGCACAGTTCATGTAAAGTATTAATTAATTATTAATGAACAAACAAATATATAAACGTCAAAATATAAATACCTGGTAACACAGAAAATTGAATGAAACTTGTTTCATTGAATTTTCTGTTGCTGAAATTCTTGAGAAAGTTATTATTTTTATCATAATGAAAACATTAATATTAATGATTCTTCATTACACGAAGGTCAAGCTTGTCGCCCCTCCTCTCGAGTTGGCCTGATGAAGTAGTGAGTTGGTTTCTTGTACTCTCCACCTCACATAGCCAGGTACGCCCGGCTCATCGGGGATTGTTCTGAGCCAGGCGTCTAAGCTTCTTTTGAAGATGTCTCCTGCAACAGCATTCGTGTTCATAATTCTATATTATATTGATAGATTAACTAAATATTTGCATCCCCGGATATTGAAATTAAAAATACGCATCCGCAGATGTTGAAAAACTGACATCCGGTCCACCACTAAATTAATATATATACCCGCCATAGAGGCGGGGCCACCAGCTTGACCTCCGTGTGAAGAGAGACCAATGTACGAAACAACATAAGGTTCATAAGGTAAGGTAAGGTTTCTTTTCAACCTTTCAAAGGTTCCGCGCGATGATTCTTCATTACACGAAGGTCAAGCTTGTCGCCCCTCCTCTCGAGTTGGCCTGGTGAAGTAGTGAGTTGGTTTCTTGTACTCTCCACCTCACATAGCCAGGTACGCCCGGCTCATCAGGGATTGTTCTGAGCCAGGCGTCTAAGCTTCTTTTGAAGATGTCTCCTGCAACAGCATTCGTGTTCCTTAGGTCTTTGGGCAGCTGATTAAACAGTTTTGGTCCTCTCACAACAAAACTATTTTTTTTCAGGGTTAAGGATGTTCCCTGTCTCGCCTTTAATTTGGGAACACGACACAGTCTTCCTTTTCTACTTTCTACCGTTGTTTGGGGAGTTACAGGGTTCAGAGTAAGATTAGGGACTAGTTTCTCCATTATTTTCCAAGTGTAAATAATGGTGTATCTATCTCTTCTCCTTTCCAGTAAATATAAGTTTAGTTCGCGTAACCTTTCCCAGTAATTTAGTTCTTTGCACCCATTGATCTTGGCTGTGAAGCTTCTCTGAATCCCTTCTGTTGTCTAATGTCTTATTTTTTATATGGGGGATGTTAGGACCAAGCAGTATTTCAATTTGGGTATGATCAGTGTTTTCAGTAGAGGAATCATTACATTCCTATCCCTTCGTTTGAAGGTTCTCAATATCTGCCCCGTTATGCTCTTTGCTCTGTTTACTGCTATCTTATTTTGTGTTTCAAATTTCGCATCATCGGTCATTACAACCTCTAAATCTTTTGCTCTAGAATTTCTCTGAATTTTCTGTCCATTTGGTGTATAATATTCCATGGATTTTAGGTCTTCTCTTTTTCCGTACCGTAACAGCTGAAATTTCTCAGTGTTAAACTTCATATTGTTAGCTTCCGTCCACTTGTAAATTCTGTTCATGTCGGTTTGTAGGGATCGTATATCTTCTGGGTTTCTTATTTTTCTACTGATCTTTGTGTCATCAGCAAAGGATGCAACTGTGCTGTCTCTGGTAACGTCCTCATCTATGTCAGTTAGCATGATTATGAAGAGTAGTGGAGCTCAGGGGCGTCGATTGCGCTAAAATAGTGGCGGGGACACTTCGCCTTCAAACAGCGAATCAAACAATACTCTGAGTAGCTGTCGCGTGTAATATATCAATGTCGTAATTTTAAACAAAGGTGGGCAGTTGCGCCGCAACATTTTTGGTTGCGCTTGCGCTTGCGGCGCAACTTTTTGAAAAAGGTTGCGCTTGCGCGTGCGGCGCAACTATTTCAGCAGAGTTGCGGTTGCGGCTGCGGCGCTACAAAAATCGTTGCGCGTGCCCACCACTGGTAATTTACCATTTACCCGTTTTGTGTATTTTTCTCAGCATGTTGAAAAAACTCAATTGTATTTAACCATTTTATGTCTTTCTTTATTTAAACATTTTTTTTGAAGAAATAAGAAACGCAATACAAACTATTTATAATATTTAACCTTTCATGTAACATAATATCACACGTATGTTTAACCGAAATAAATCTTTTATTACCCGTAGACAACAGAGGTCAATGTACATAAACTGATAACAAAATAGGTTCGTGACATATAAAACAAATAAACTGTACTTTGATCACACTTTGATATTGAAAATAATACGTAACAAAATCGTTTATTTAACATATTTCCATTTCGCGTACTTAAAGACCAAGAACACACAAATGCTACGTGCAATTATTAAAATGCAAATTGACTGCTAAATTCCATGATAAATATACACTGGTGTTCATGACAATAATTTATAATATTGCTATTACATTTGCATATGCATATAATACGACATGTAACGTCTTATTAGGTACCATTAATAGTTAGCATTTATAGCAATTCATCCACGAAAGTGGGGGGACAACTGGTAGGTTGTCCCCCCCTTTGTAAAAAGTGGGGGGAGACATGTCCCCTGCGTACACCCCACATCGACGCTCATGGTGGGCTGAGGACCTCTGGTTCTGATGAAGATACTCCTTCTACTGCAACGACTTGTCGCCGCTCACTAAGGAAATTATATATCTAATTCCCTACTTTTCCTGTTATTCACTGTTATTCCTGTTAAGTCACTCGAAACCAGCTAACTCGACTAAAATTCCTAACTTCCAGCACGCAGACTTTTGTAAATTTCGAATAAATTGTCACACGTCAATTGGGAAAACGTAATGGGGATCTCCAACGCAAAACTAATGTGGAATCGTTTGAAACAGTATTTAGGACTATAAATGAGGAATGTGTACCGTACAAAATTAAGCGTGCGAAAGTAAACAACAAGCTCTTGTGGTTTACTTCTAGAGTAGGAGACATTATAAAGAGTAGGGATAGGGCTTATAGGCTACATAAGTGCGATAAAGACAATTTGTGGTTACGAAACAACTACATATCTCTAAGGCGAGAAGCAAAAAGTGTAATAAAAAAGTCCAAGCGCGAATTTGAAATCTCCATAGCTCGTGACGGTAAAGAAAACCCCAAGCGATTCTTTCAATATGTCAACAATAGGAATCCAGTCAAAAGTGTCTTGGGGCCGTTGAAAAATGTTAACGGAGAGCTAGTTCCTGAAAACAAGGAAATGGCTACCTTGTTAAACGAATTTTTTACGTCAGTTTTTACTATAGAAGATGTAACGAATATCACGACAGTCATAGACATAATACCTTTTGATAATGGTAATATTTTGGATAATATTGTGGTTAGTGAAGGGGAAGTAATGCGTTATATTGATAAAATGAAAATGCGTAAATCACCGGGACCGGATTCCATATATCCCATACAACTAAAAGAATTAAAAGATAGCATTGTTTTGCCGCTAACAAAGAATTTTAATGCGTCTATTTCTGAGGGGTGCGTACCAGATAATTTCAAGTTAGCAAACGTAACACCTATCTTTAAGAAAGGCGATAAAGGTGCGGCGGGAAATTATAGGCCAATCAGTTTAACGTCTGTTGTAGGTAAGCTACTGGAATCAATCATTAGGGATCGTATAGTCGAGCACTTAGAATTGCATAACTTAGTTAGAAATACGCAGCACGGTTTTAGACGAAACAAATCTTGCTTAACTAATCTTTTAGAATTTTTTCGAAGCGTGGTTGACGTTTACGATAGTCATCGGGCGGTTAATGTAGTGTATTTAGATTTTCAAAAGGCGTTTGACACCGTACCTCACAAAAGACTCATTGAAAAAACTAAGGCTCATGGAATTAGGGGTGTAGTAATAAATTGGATAGAAGAGTGATTGCGAGGTAGGAAACAGAAGGTGGTCGTTGATGGAGCGAAGTCGTATTGGGCTAATGTAGCGAGTGGCGTTCCTCAGGGTTCAGTATTGGGCCCCTTGCTTTTTCTTATATACAGTATATTAACGATTTAGATGTCTGCCTAGTCAGTACAGTTTCAAAGTTTGCGGATGACACGAAGCTGGGTTGTAGGGCGATTAATGACGAAGATAGAGGTAAAATCCAGGAAGATCTGAATAAAATCGTTGATTGGTCAGTCACATGGCACATGAGATTTAACGTCGATAAGTGCAAAATTTTACATAGAGGTTCGCGTAACGGTAATTTTGTGTATAGTATGTCAGGGAAAGAGTTAGTAAGCGTAGAGCAGGAAAAAGTGGCATAAAAGTAGCGAAAGAAAGTACAGCAGCGGTCAACAAAGCGAACAAAGTGTTAGGTTTCATAGCTCTGAATTTTTAGTACAAATCGCGCGATATTATAGTTCATCTTTATAAATCATTAGTTAGACCCCATTTGGAGTACGCGGTCCAATTTTGGAATCCGCATATGCGCAAAGATATAAACAAAATCGAAAGAGTTCAAAGACGAGCAACCAAGATGATTCCGTCGCTTAGGTCAAAGTCGTACGAGGATAGGCTTAAGGAGTTAAAATTGACTACACTCGAGACCAAGAGGCTAAGGGGTGATCTAATCCAGGTTTTCAAAATTATGAATGGGTTCGATAACGTAGATAAAGATAGCTTTTTCGAAATATCTCAATATAATAGGACTAGAAATAACGGGTGTAAGTTGACAAGTAGAAGGTTCGAGACAGCAGTTGCCAAAAACATTTTTACGCATAGAATAGTAAATAGCTGGAATAGTTTGCCGGTAGAAGTAATTAGTAGCACGTCTATAAACATGTTTAAAAATTGATTAGACGCATATGTTGATAGATTGGGTATAGTTTAAGGTAGTAAAATTAAGGCCTTGTAATTCGGAACCAACGTAAAATTGTAGGTCCCCTCCGCCACCGCGGAGGACATGCACAATACACAATTACGAACAGAGTTAGGTAGACCAGCCATGAGTGGATCCTAGGGTCTTTGTTGGTCTGAAACATTATAACATTACATTATAACATTATATTTCAGTTTATGTATTATGATTCCATGGTCACACTTGTCGAACGCTTTGGCAAAGTCTGTGTATATTACATCATAGTTCTCATTGCTTTCAAGTGCATCAATAATGTTGTTGTAGTGTTCCATTAGTTGTGACAGCTGGATCCTGTCTGCTTTGCAGATGGCTGGTGAGGGAAGCTATATTTATGGGACCTCTTTGCGAGAGACCCGTTGTCCACGTCGGGCTTGCATCATGAAAAAGAAAAACTATGGTATTTGTCATTTACCATTACTTATTCGGACTATAGTGGATTTAATTTTCCCAGAAGAGTTCCTTGTTCCATGCACGGTCTGTATTTAACATATAAGTTTCCAGGGAACCATTCTGAGTTTGTATATATATATATTATATATATATATATATATATATTGACGATTGGTTAGGTTAAGTCGTAATATTTTCGTTAGTTTTAACGTTTTATTTGATGGATTCATTTAAAAAATGTCTCCTAAAGATCCTAGTGTAGTTTACGTTCCCCAACTTTGACCTAGTGTAGCTTGTGTTCCCATTTTCGTCAGGGGGACGTAAACTACACTTGCTCCAAAAATCCTCCTTTCTGATTTATCACAGTTTGGCATATTTTGGCCATTCTTTTCAGCAGATTTTCTAATTACGTTGGTGTCAAATTATTCAGCTCTTCTTGTAGATATTCCCAAAGTTGAATGGAGTTAGTTGACCTCTGGAATTTACTTTTCTGTCAAGTTCATACCAAATATCTCAGTTAGGTTTTGATCTGGGTACTGAGGAGGCCAGCTTATTATTCTTAGTGGACTTCTTATTTTCTTATTTTCTATTCTTTCTGGTCATTATTTTGCTGTAAGATGAAGGTATTCTCAATCAAACGATGTCCAGAAGGAATGGCATGATGTTCTTGGATACGATGGCACCTTTCTTTGTTGAGGTTTTCTTCAATTTTCACTAGGTCCTCAGTCCCATCACTAGCAAATAGCCCCATACATTTTTACATTGTCACCTCCATGCTTGACTGTAGACATTATGCAGCTCTCTTTGAGCCTTTCTCCAGTTCTTCCTCTCACATATTGTCTTATCTTACTGCCAAATATTTTAAATTTGCTCTCATTTGTCCAGAGTACTTGTTTTCAGTCTTCTAACGTAAAGTTATTGTGTTCTCTTGCACATTTCAATCGTTTTCAATTTTTTTTAGGTTAAATTGTGCTCAGCCGCTAGTTGAGGTACTGTCAAGAATCTATTTCTTTTAGACTTTCTAACCCTTACTCTGTCTTCCATTACCGTCGTCTTTCTTTTTCTTCCTCTGCCCTCCTTGTTTTTTTACTGAACCTGTCTTCTTTTATCCTTTAATGAACACTCCACTCTGAGAAACGCCAATTCTACGTGCAATATTTCAATGCATTTGAAACTTTTTCCTGAGCGTCATTATTAATTCTGATAAAGAAAAGTTGTTGCTTTATAAATGCTGAGTATTTTCAATGGGAAAACGAAGTTCATGTTTAGTTCTCAGTACTTTAATAACTAATCTCTGTAAAATATGTAAAAAACAAAGCTGAAATTTTAATGAATACACAAGAATATCAAAGAGCAACCTGCATCAAGAGAATCAAAGTTCACAAACTTCATAAATGTACGATTAAATACAAACTACTAAAGATAGGAAGACTAAAAGATCACTGCAACTTCATATCCAAGTCCATTGCATTAAGTAAAAATTTAATTGGTTTTTGCAGGAGGGCTTTTGAGCTATAGCACACTTTTCTAGTGACACCATAATTTTGACCGGCACTGTACATACATGTAAATGCATGTTTGTTGTGAGGCATACATTTCGAACAAATCTAATGAAAACTGGATTCAGTGCGGGATATGTAAGGGTTGGTCGCATGTTTCATGCACTTCAGACACAAAAGTAATCTTATGTTTGTCAAAATTGCGTATCAGAATCTGATCGAGGTTGATGCTTGAATTGCTTTATTATTTCTGCTTATTAATGATTTTTCTAATTTGTTTTTCCTTAAAATTAAAATTTAATCATACTGTTCGTTTGTTTTATTGCACAAAGACTCCTACATGAAATCTATGGAGATATATTTATGTTTGTTACATCTTATCCTTAACCTTGCAAATAAACCCACCCGCTGTTACAACGTTTCTTGGTAAAGATTCGGTAGAACACATCCACCCAAACTAGTGACAAAAATAGGTTTTTCTGGTGTATTTCATGCTGTTTCAATTGAATCTGACCTTCATTTTTGGCGCAAATGCACCATTATGGAGATACCTCCCCGCCCCCTCTCATGGCTTTGAAGAAGCGGGAAATTGTGGGCTAAAAATGCCAGAATCAATCGAAACAGCATTAAATACACCAGAAAAACCTATTTTCGTCAGTAATATTCACGGCAAAAGTAACCTAACCTAACCTAATCAATCGTCAAGAGCGGACAGTTAAAACTAACGAAAATAACACAACTTAACCTAACCAATTGTGAAGGCATACAGTTGACCTAACCCGGCATACAGTTGACCTAACCGGGCACTCAATTAACCAAACCGGGTACCTCATAATGAATTCGGGACCTGGAAAGGTAAGTAGTTGAAAATATTATCAGTGTACTTACATTAATTATGGGAGGCTTCACGGTAATTAAGTTCATTACCACACTGAGGACACGTAAGAGAGGTCTTCAGCACGTTGTGAGCTCGAACTATAGCGACAGCAGCGCTATCGTCCCTCAAAACTTGTACTGCCCAAATATTTTGTAGGGTTAAGTTATGAATGCGTGTATTTGAAAGGTTAGAAATTTGTCCTTTTGGGCAGTGAAGGGTTAATAACGTCCCACTCGGACTTAGAGCGCGCACTACACACAGCCATTCTGAAGCAACTGTTGAATTCAAATTTTGGCGCCGGACACGCGCGGGGGTGTCACGTGACAATAGGGCAGCCGCTGATTGGCTAATGATAATAACATGACTACATACACACGGGACGAGATGGTTTGACTAGTGAATAATGGCGCCAAAATTTAATAATTTCGAGATGCGCGGGATATCACGTGACAATGGGGCAGCCGCTGCTTGGCTAATGATAATGACGAGTGAATAATGGAGCCAAAATTTAATAATTTCGAAAGTAAATATCTCGATAAATAGGAATATCCGCCAAAATTAGTATAGAATAAAGTATTCTCTTTTTTTTCGCGCTATCTCACTGTATAAATATCAATATCGAGTTTAGTGGATGTGAGCTACCGAATCTTAACCCAACGCAACATTAAAAAAATGTATTTTTGTGGATTGGAAAGGCAAGATCAAATTAACATCTGAAAATCATAATCGATTCCACAATGACAAAATATGGATAAAATTACACATTGTTATAATTATTTCCACGCTCCAATATATATATATATATATATATATATATATATATATATATATATATATATACACACACACATCAGCTATGGATCAATTTCTGGGAAACCTAAATTTACACAAGAAGATGAAGACCAAAGCGAATATATAAAACATTTATTCCAGTAAAGACGTTTCGAATCTAAATAGATTCATCATCAACAAATCTAAAACCGAGAGTATAAACAAGTACATAACAGAAAAAAACAAATTCAAACGAAGTTATAAAATAAATGTTACAAACGGAGCGAAATTCACCGTGTGGCGCAGGAGACCAAAAAAAAAAAAAAAGTGCAAAAAGAAATTTCACTGCAGACAAGTAAAAGTTAGTTGGTTTGCATAATATTTAACTTTATGGAAGCAGTCAAATTATTAAGGGGCACACAGAGTTCTTTAATGTACATAGATTCCAATACTTTTAGATCAATAACGTTATCAGAGGATGATAAAACAAAAAATATTAATATTAAATGGATGATTACAATTAACAGAATGATTACGTATAGCTCAGAATTCTGGACTAGACACGGGTTGACCAGTCCTATGAGAGACTTTTTTGTGCTTATCAACCCTTTGCTTCAATTGTAGGCACGTTTAACATACGTAGCGAGCAACGCAACTCGCACACGAAAGCAAGTAAACAAGAAAGGATCACAAAGAAACGGAGAGTCTCTCTTTATGGTTAAAGTGAGAATCCTGGGATCACTTTAACATATTGCTTCCCAAAAATAGACATTACACAACCAATTACAGTTACATTACAATAGTTTATAATATTTAGAGATTAGCTAGTCGAGAAAATGTAAATTTATGGACAACTTAACTTATGCTTTGCCATTTTTTGTGAATGAAAAATATTTGGATCACCTGAAGATCAGGGCTAACTAACGAAAATATCACGAGCTATCCTAAGCAATCGTTAGGTCAACTGTACGCCCTTGACGATTGGTTAGGTTAGGTCGTGATATTTTCGTTAGTTAGCCAAATGTCTATTAAGCAAATTCTTAAGCATACAAACTAATTTAGAAGAACCCAAAAATGGCAACTTAACATAAACCTTAAGGTTAGGGACCGTAGGTGACAATTGCTTTGGTTGATAGACATCATTCAAAAAATCATAACTACACTTATGAATCAAATGCGATGGATAAAGGCTAAAAAGAAAATATGATTTATGAAAAGTTCCCATTTTGGGGATCTTCTAAATTAGTTAGTTTTCCGTTGCTTCTCATCACTTACTCACCATGTTCATAACTTCACAACTTCGTAATCAATTAATCACTAGTTTATAGTGTAGGGTATAAAACACTCAGCCGTGTGTATATATACGATGGAGGGCTGAAAAGTAATGCCTCCACTTGAATAATTCTGGATTGTGTAGAGCAGTGGTTCTCAACCTTTTTTTAACCATCGCCCCCTTGAAAAAAATTTTGCCCACTCTATTTTCAAATCGCCCCCCTACACACAAAAAAAAGTGAAATAAAAAAACCTTTCAAACTTACTATTTTATTTAATGATATCCTTGAGATTGGTGTTTTTCTACTAAATATGCAATGTTCGGTTCAATGTCGCTGAGCTTAATTCTTATGTCACCTCTTCTGCATACATCCAATCTGTTTCTTTCCTTTGTTAGTAATTTATTCACTGAACTAAACCCAGTTTCAACCATATATGATGTTGGAAAACAGACAATTATTTTGGCCATTTGGGTCCATAACCTTGGATATAGTGTTTTACAGTCTTTTAATGACCAGAATTCAGTCTTTCCTACTTTATCATACATGTATTTTGAGTTATCATTGCATCGTAATTCAATTCATTCTTCTTGAATTTCTTCTTCAGCTGAACTAACATCACAATTAAATGGGTCTAACATCCATGGTTTTACTTCAAAGGAAAATAAATCAGAGAATCTTTTGTTCATGTCACTTTTTAACGGACATAAGTGTCCAGAATACGTTTCAAGATCCATTTTGGTAAGTGAAGAACAAATTTCTGCCAGCTCAGGCATTCTGTGAAACATTTTTTTAAGTAAATTATCTTGAAAAATTTCAAATTTTTCAGTAAATGCTTTCAATACTGTTTTACAATCAATCAATGTAATAAATTTTCTTTGAAGTTGAAGTGATACCTCATTAAGCTTTCGAAATATCCAAGCCATATAATATATGTTATTTTTAAGTTTTCTTATTTCTTTAGCAATATCTCCGTCCCCTTCACTTTCTAGAAAGTTAACTATGGTATCAAAAAGGTTTAGAAATCTTGCTAAGCAATTTCCTTTGGAGAGCCATCTGACTTCCGTATGTAAAAGAAGTCTTACATACTGTTCATCATGATCAGAACAAAACTTCCTGAATAGGCGATCATATTTGCTATGTGATTTTATTTTATTGATAGTTTTAATAACTATACCAGCGAATAATGTAGAATTGGACTCATATTTTTGCTACAAGATTATGTCTGTGAACAATGCAATGTATTGCAATGATTCCAGGACATATTTTTTTCAAATGTGCTACGAGGCCTTTATGCCTTCCGACCATTGAGGTAGCACCATCAGTTGCAATCGATATCAAATTTTCTAATGGAACTTTATTTTCATCAAACCAGGATCTTAAAGCAATAAAAATAGATTCCCCAGTAGTGTCAGTTTCTAGGTATTTCACAAATAATATATCTTCTTTCAATTTACAATCATCATTAAAATAACGTACATACGCCATGAGAAGGGCCTTGTTATGAACAGCTGTGGACTCATCAACCTGAATTGAGAAATTAGTTTTTTTCAATCTTTCAACTAGTTGTTCTTCAATATTCACTGACATTTCATCAATTCGTCTTCGAATTGAATCGTTGCTTAATGGTAAACTTTTTAAGATACCTGAAGGATCTTCATGTATCACATTTGAAATAACAGTTTCTAATATAGGCTTTATGACTTTCTCAGTAATTGTATGAGGACAGCCATTTTTCTCAACAATTTTTGCAATCTCATATGACGCAACAGTGGCTTCATCTAATTTGGTATCTTTTCTTACAAAATGTGTAAGTAAGTTAGGTTGCTGCTCAAAATTGGTTTTCAATTTTTTGAAATAGTCAACGGTTTTATTAGCTTTATCTGGATGCTTCCTTTTGAAATGGTCAAGAAGTCTTGAAGGTTTTAAAGGTTCATTCGAAAGAGTACTATTACATAAAAGACACATAGGCTTTTTTGGATCGAGAGGGCTTTCAATAAAACCGTAAGATAGGTATTCACCAAGGTATTGGCGACACTTTTTCTTTGCTCCACTTGACATTACTAAGGGGTCTTGTGCATTATGTAATTACAATAAAAAATTGACAACGATAAAGTATTTAAAAAATATCTGAAATTTGAACAAAAGGGTTTAGATGTGTCATTAGCAAGGCTGTGGAGTTAGTACACAAAACCTCCAACCTCAACTACTCAATTTTTTGTCCTTCTGACTCAATCTCCAACTCAGACTAGCAAACTAGGTGTAATAGGCCTAATAATTGTACTTTTAATTTTGCTATGATGCTAGTTATACAAGATGTCATTTCATCACAATCATGTGAATCATCAGGCTACTTTTTTAATTAAAAAATTTAAAAGGCACTAGTTTGGCAGCTAAAAAGCACTAAAAGCGCACTAAAAATAATAATCACGTTATCATTTTAGTAGCGCAAGCCTAATTTTAAGTTCAAGTAGCCTCATTCCCGAGAAGTAGGCCAAACTGGCATCCTCCGCCTTAAACCTTGCAACGTTTTCAAAGGAAAATCACATTTATACATGTGTTAGCACTAGGGTGGATCGATTTTACATTTTTTTCGATTTCCATATTCTAATAGAGACAAAAACTTGCGCATGCATGAGAAAATAGCCTCTGCAAAATCTTAGCTTAATAGGTAATCATCTTCTGCCCCCGCCAGAGCGATGAAAATCATATTTTAGTAGTCAAAAACGTATTTTTAAACCCTAGCCTAGAGTCATAAAATTTTGCGTGTGTGTTATTTCATGCCTAAGCAACGATATAAATGCATTGGGAAATATATAAATGCATTATTTAAGACAAATAGCCGATCTGAAAATATGTATAATATTCATATTTTCAGATCGGCTCTTTGTCTTAAATAATGCATTTATATATTTCCCATAGCATTTATATCGTTGCTTAGGCATGAAATAACACACACGCAAAATTTTATGACTCTAGGCTAGGGTTTAAAAATACGTTTTTGACTACTAAAATATGATTTTCATCGCTCTGCCGGGGGCAGAAGATGATTACCTATTAAGCTAAGATTTTGCAGAGGCAATTTTCTCATGCATGCGCAAGTTTTTGTCTCTATTACAATATGGAAATCGAAAAAAATGTAAAATCGATCCACCCTAGTTAGCACTCCTTATTTATGAATTTTTATCAGATAAGAAAGCGAACATTCGAAACCCTATTTTATTCTTAAGAAGCACTAATTGAGTGATTAAATTGAGTGACTAGAAACGTGACAACGAGGTCATTGTCTCCGTACTCGAAACAAGGGACAAACGCGAAAATTAAGAAGCACTAAAGCACTAAAAGAAAAATCAATGATAATAGATAATAGCACAAAAAATAGCACCCGCCCACGCTTCTAATTAGGTAAGAACTAACGTACCGTATGCGTAACTGTCACAAAGCCGCTATAGAATGCTTTGAATGACGACCCCGCCCCACTGCACTTCTCATTGGTCAATTCCCTTTAAAGTCATCGACGGCACAATACATACTCCGAATAGTGTTTCAAAACCATTGATGAGCAATTCGAAAATAATTTAATTTTAATCGTTGCCTAAATAAATTTTCGCCCCCCTTCAGTCAAATTTTCGCCCACTTTCGCCCCCAGGGGGGCGAAATCGACCCCGTTGAGAAACCCTGGTGTAGAGGTAGCCAGACAAAACCGGTTTTGTGTTGTAACTTGATATCCCCACCCCATTCCAGATTGTGTAGAGGTAACCACATAAAACCGGTTTTGTGTTATAGCCTAATATAGCCTACACTCATTCCACACGTTGGTTTAGTAGCGATTACAATGGAAAAGAGTAAAGACGCACGCTTCAAGCAACGGGCCGTAATTGAATTTTTGACCGTGGAAAGTGTTGCTCCCATAGACATTCATCGGCGAATGCAAGCTGTGTACGGCAAACAGTGTGTTGATGTGACTACCGTTCGACGTTGGACGAGGCAGTGTAAAGAAGGAGAAGCAAGGCAAGAAGATTTGCGAGACAAACCGCGAAGTGGAAGGTCTGCAACGGCAACCGACGAGTTTCATCGGAACTACTTTGACGAACTGATTCGTGGAAATCGTCACATTAAACAAAATGAAATTGCTGCAATGCTCGATATCTCCAAAAAGCGAGTGAGACACATTATCAGTATTCTCAGTTACCGAAAGGTCTGCGCCAGATAGGTGCCTCGCATGCCCACTGACGAGATGAAAACTGAGAGACTACGCATTTGCCAAGAAAATCTGCAGCGCTTCGAAAATGAAGGAAATGAATTTCTGCACAGCACTGTGACAGGAGACGAGGCGTGGGTCCACCATTATGACCCTGAAAATAAACGGCAATCCATGGCATATCGGCACAAAAATTCACCGCAACCAAAAAAATTCAAAGTTAAAATTCGGCTGGAAAAGTGATGATGACTGTTTTTTGGGATATCAATGGTGTTGTTCTGGAAGACTTTACGGAAAGAGGAACAGCAATCAACTCCGCATGTTATATTGAAACTCTGAAGAAGTTGAAAAAACGGGTCAAGAGGGTTCGCACCACAAAAACGCAGTCATTGTTCATCATGACAACGCAAGGCCTCACACCAGTGTTCAAACGCGAGAAGCAATTGAGAATCTGCAATTCACCGTCTTGCCGCATCCACCATATAGTCCCGATTTAGCACCATGCGATTTTCACCTCTGTCCTAAACTTAAAGAACATCTCCGTTGACATAAATGTATCGAGGTAGAGGGTGATTTTATAGAAAAGTAAATGTATATTTTTGAAGATTAAACTCTAAGGTACATATATGCTTTTGTTTCGATAAAATCCTTCAACCCGTTTAAAATTTATTTGAGTGGAGGTATTACTTTTCAGTCCACCGTCGTATATATATATATGTAATAAATTTTATTATGTTTTTGATCTTTTTGTTTATTTATTGTTTATCTTTTCCTTTGGTGTTGTATCACTTTTTATTATTATTATTATTTGATACCCATTTTCTTGTCGCTTTAAGGATTTGGACTTTGTCAGGTTAGCAAGCGACTGAGGGTTTAATGATTGAGTCCGCAGATCACGGAGTAATGCGTGAGTTCTGGTATCTCTGATTTTTTGACCCCTACGATCGAAGTGAGTAATTGATAATGAAATCAACGGTTGCAACGACTTTTAATCAGAATTCAAAGGAAACAATTTGTTTGTTACAAGAGCAATCTAAGTTCAGAAATATAAATCAATCAGGTTCACTGATATCTTAATTAAGTCTTAAGGATAAAATTAATCAACTTAGAAATTAAGCATTGCCTAGTCCACCACTGTAGTTAAGACTATTGGCCCATAATATTCTCTACTCAATAACTCGTCTCTCAAAAGTTTAAACTTTAGCGTGCAAAAACACTCTGGTCTCTAGTCGGAGAACTGATTTAAACGCAACCCAGCCTTTCTGTCTCACTGACGGAGCGCAAGTTAGATTCTGCCGTACCTGCCTCTGATTCCTTCTTTTATATGGCGGGGTTTTCCCTTCTCTTACGTCAGAAGTCTAGACACGCGTCCGAGGCACACAAAGAAGATTCCATGGCCCAGTGGATTTGAGCGGAATATCCCGTGACAGGAAGTTGACACTCGAGTTAAGGGTAGACGCGCCAGTCCTTAGTTGGAGTGTCTTGGTGTGAGCATATCAATTTCAACGTGTCAGTCTGACTTCCGTTGGGTGTTAGGTTCACGAAAGGCTTCCGTGGGGTGTTAGGTTCGCGAAACAGACAGGGAAGAGGAAGTTCCCAGGAACACGGAGAAGGCTTGCGTATGGAAGGGCTTTCAGGACTTCGCTTGTCCGTGTATAACATATATATATATATATATATATATATATATATATATATATATATATTATATAATATATTATATATATATTATGAAGGAGATGAATAGATGAATAGATGTAATATATACGGACTTTGCTAAAGCCTTCGATAAATGTGACCATGGAATCATAGCACACAAACTTAAGAATACAGGAATTACTGGAAAGCTAGGAAGGTGGATATTTAATTTCGTGACGCAAAGAACACAAAGAGTGGTGGTAAATGGAGTTAAATCGGAAGTCTCGGAAGTCGTGAGCTCTGTCCCTCAAAAGGGACAACAGTATTAGCTCCCTTCCTGTTCATAATAATGATTGCAGATATTAATGCAGATATTAAGGACAGTATTGTATCATGCTTCGCAGATGACACAAAGATATGTAAGGAAATATTGAACGAAGGTGACATAAGAAAATTACAAAATGACATTGAAACATTATTCCAGTGGGCAGAAGACAACAGTATGAAGTTCAATTAAGAAAAATTCCAACTTCTAAGATATGATAATAACAAGGAGCTACAGAATAAAGGGTATAAAACTATGCAAGCCAAACAGATAACACCAAATCTACAAGTCAGGGATCTTGGAGTAATAATGTCGTCGGATGTGGAATTCAGAGAGCACTATAACATCAAAATTACAACGGCTAGAAAAATAATGGGAATCATCTGGAGGAGCTTCCGCAGCAGAAAAGCAAACATCATGCTCAAATTATGGAAGAGTTTAGTCCTACCAATAATTATTGATTATTGCTCAGTACTCACAAGCCCAAACAGAAAAAGAGACATTGCGAACATTGAAGCTATACAAAGGACTTTTACGTCTAAGATAGAGGGAACGGAAGGTGAAGACAACTGGTCTCGACTACAATCCCTGGAAATACTCTCTCGAAAGAAGGCGCGAGCGGTACACAATAATATACATATGGAAAATACTTGAGGGCTCTGTCCCTAACCTTAGAAATGAAATAGAAACAAACTGGAATGATAGATGAGGCAGATTTTGTACGGTCCCAGCTGCGGTGGGATAAAGGACCATGAAAACGAGGATGGAAAAACCCTCAGAATACGAGGCCCAAAGCTTTTCAATGTCCTACCAAAAGAAGTGAGGAATTTCCAGCACACCGACCTGAATAACTTCACGAACCAGCTGGACAGATTCCTGTGCAAAGTCCCTGACCAGCCATGCGTAGCTGGCTACGAGGGCAGGAGGAGATCAGACAGCAATTTCCTCCTTCACCAAATCCCGCAAATGAGGCGGGATGCTGCAGAGGGGGTCGACCGCAGGTCGATCCTGAACCGTCGTTCAAACTCACCTAAAGTAACCTAAAGTAAGTAATATATATATATATATATATATATATGAAAATTATTTCACGAAAGTAACACGTGAAAAATATTTATGATGAATAAAACCACGAAGGAAAGGAAACACAAAATGGTGCTCAAGCGCTTTCGTCTAATGACATCCTCAGGAACACTGAAGTACATAAAAAGGTTAAGCCTATATATAGGTTACAGAAAGAAAAAAAGAAAAATAAATAACATACATACACACACACATATATAATAATATATATACATACATATCTATATATACAAATACATACATACATACATACATACATACATATACAATAAACAGAGAAGTAAAAATAAAAATAAAAAATTAAAAATTAAAACCTTAAAGGATTACCAGTGAGGCGTACAGATTTGTAAGGAAAAATATCGATTTTTAGCACAAGATCAAATGGATTATAAAAATACAAATTTATACTGGAACTCTGCCCGGGTTTTAACACACTGCTGCCTATGGTCAGGTTTCGATATATATAAAAAAATAAAATGCAAATTAAAAGTTAATAAAGTAGCAGACAAGTTTACCAAAGATTTAATGTTTTACCCTTCTTATCTAAATCTGTTTTAAAGGAATTCAAAATAACAGGATCGAGTTGAAAAAGACCTTTGCTTATGTTGAAGTTATTTGAAAGTTGGATAATGGCAGACTCAAGAATATTTCTATTAACAATGTTGCTTGAATGGAATAAAACTGAAGCATTATTCCAATCAATACAGTGGGCTAACTCTGACAAATGGACAAAAAGGGCACTGGACAACTGTCCTGTTCTAACGGAATATTGATGCTGTTTTATACGTGTGTGCAAATCCTTTCCCGTCTGACCTATGTAAAAGGAATCACATTGTTTACACCAATTTTATAGATAATGCCTGAATTATTGGTAGGGCTATTTTTTACTATGATATTTTTCACAATATTGTTATATGAAAATACTACATTAATATCCAAAAGTTTAAGTACATTAGCAATGCCTAAAAAGCCCGGGAAAAATGGAAGTACTAAAATATTTTTTGACAAAGTACGAGTGTTAATATTGACACGATAGAAAGTTCGTTTTGCCTTGTTGAGACAAGATTCCATAAACGCAGATGGATAACACAAATCACTTCCAATACCGTTGATTTTTTCCAATTCGGCATCGATGTATTCCGGACTGGCGATCCTAAGGGCGCGGAGAAACATTGATGAAAATATGGCCTTCTTAGTGGGGGTATCATGTCCCGAGTAAAAGTGTACGTAGGACAAATTGTTTGTCGTTTTCCGATAGATACTAAACTTAAAACCTGGGCTTTCCCTATGTACACGCACATCCAAAAATGGGATTGAATTGTCTTGCTCAACTTCTAAAGTAAACTTAATGGAGGGGACTTGATCATTTAACTGAAGGAGGAAGCTATCCAGGTCACGATTCATGGGCCAGATACACAAAATATCGTCGACGTACCGCAACCAAGGGATGCCAACCCCCAGGATTCTCGGAATATAGGTAATTTCGAAAAACTCCATATAAATATTGGAGAGGAGGGGCGATAAGGGGTTGCCCATAGCCATCCCAAAAACTTGTTGATAATACTCGTTATTGAAAGTGAATTTACAGTCTTTGATGCAAAGCTTAATGAGTTCCAAAACAATGTGTGAAGGTAGTGGCAGGTCATACTTATGTAATTCTTGGGAGAGAAAGTCAAGCATATCGTCAATCGGCACTTTTGTAAACAATGAACAAACATCAAAACTGATCAATTTATCGTTAGTTTCAGTACGTGCATTATTCAATTTTTCCGTAAGATCCATGGAATTTTTTACATGTGAATCAGAGATAGTTCCGAGAATGGGGGACAAGACTTTGACAAGCCATTTGGAGAGTTTATAAGTAATAGAGCCCACCGAGCTAATAATAGGGCGCATAGGGTTACCAGGTTTGTGGGTTTTAATAAGACCGTAAAGGTAGGGCAGAGCAGGTGAAGTGGACATGAAAAGCGGAATTAAGTCCTTATGATCTTTGAGAAGGCGTTTCAAGCCACTATTAAATGATTTGATGACGTCATCCTGCGGGTTCTTCCTAAGTTTGGTGTATGTGGCGGGGTCCTGGAGAAGCTCGTTCATCTTTCCGATGTAGTCCACTTTGTCCATAATAACTATGGTGTTAGCCTTGTCTGCTTTAGTAATATGGAGCTCCCCATCTTTTTTTAATTGTGAGAGGCTATTGCGAAAACGTTTAGGAAAGTTATCTTCGTAATTACCATTCGCCGCACTATAAACGAGGCCTTTAACTATGTTAAACAAATACTGAGGGAGATTACACTGTTTTTCAAAACACGCGAGACTGTAACAAATTTGTAAAGCCGAAGGTTTTTTAACAATAAAAAAGGACATACCATATCCAAGGGCACTTTTTGCATCGTCACTAATGTTTTTCGAAGAAAGGTTCAAAACACACTTTGAGCTTGCTTTTTTACTCCACTGACTATCTCGAATGAGACTTTTAATTTTTCGATCCAAAATGTTACGAAGTGAAGTAGTTCTCCGACGCAACTCGTTGTAAATTTCATCAAACAAAGGTTGGATCCACGGTTGGGGAATAACGGTTACAAAATTATGTTTGGCGATGTTTAAATTTTTGAAGGCGGACCACTCATTTTGTCTGGTGACTTCAATATGTTTCTTTAAAATTAATCTGCTGAAGTTGTTGAACGGATGGTCGTCAATTTGTCTGAGGCGAATCGGAAGCAGGGATTTGGGAAGAACTTGCTCCTCCAGACACTTAGTAAGAAACTTCCGTCGGATACGAATTGCATGCCCCTTCATTAATGTAGAAGAAAACACGGACACAAACGGAGACAAGAGAGGGAACAGCAAGCCGAAGGAACGCGTGGTGTTCATTATATGAAAATTATTTCACGAAAGTAACACGTGAAAAATATTTATGATGAATAAAACCACGAAGGAAAGGAAACACAAAATGGTGCTCAAGCGCTTTCGTCTAATGACATCCTCAGGAACACTGAAGTACATAAAAAGGTTAAGCCTATATATAGGTTACAGAAAGAAAAAAAGAAAAAATAAATAACATACATACACACACACATATATATATATATACATATATATACACATACATATATATACAAATACATATACATACATATACAATAAACAGAAGTAAAAATAAAAATTAAAAATTAAAAATTAAAACCTTAAAGGATTACCAGTGAGGCGTACAGATTTGTAAGGAAAAATATCGATTTTTAGCACAAGATCAAATGGATTATAAAAATACAAATTTATACTGGAACTCTGCCCGGGTTTTAACACACTGCTGCCTATGGTCAGGTTTCGATATATATAAAAAAATAAAATGCAAATTAAAAGTTAATAAAGTAGAAGACAAGTTTACCAAAGATTTAATGTTTTACCCTTCTTATCTAAATCTGTTTTAAAGGAATTCAAAATAACAGGATCGAGTTGAAAAAGACCTTTGCTTATGTTGAAGTTATTTGAAAGTTGGATAATGGCAGACTCAAGAATATTTCTATTAACAATGTTGCTTGAATGGAATAAAACTGAAGCATTATTCCAATCAATACAGTGGGCTAACTCTGACAAATGGACAAAAAGGGCACTGGACAACTGTCCTGTTCTAACGGAATATTGATGCTGTTTTATACGTGTGTGCAAATCCTTTCCCGTCTGACCTATGTAAAAGGAATCACATTGTTTACACCAATTTTATAGATAATGCCTGAATTATTGGTAGGGCTATTTTTTACTATGATATTTTTCACAATATTGTTATATGAAAATACTACATTAATATCCAAAAGTTTAAGTACATTAGCAATGCCTAAAAAGCCCGGGAAAAATGGAAGTACTAAAATATTTTTTGACAAAGTACGAGTGTTAATATTGACACGATAGAAAGTTCGTTTTGCCTTGTTGAGACAAGATTCCATAAACGCAGATGGATAACACAAATCACTTCCAATACCGTTGATTTTTTCCAATTCGGCATCGATGTATTCCGGACTGGCGATCCTAAGGGCGCGGAGAAACATTGATGAAAATATGGCCTTCTTAGTGGGGGTATCATGTCCCGAGTAAAAGTGTACGTAGGACCAATTGTTTGTCGTTTTCCGATAGATACTAAACTTAAAACCTGGGCTTTCCCTATGTACACGCACATCCAAAAATGGGATTGAATTGTCTTGCTCAACTTCTAAAGTAAACTTAATGGAGGGGACTTGATCATTTAACTGAAGGAGGAAGCTATCCAGGTCACGCACGATTCATGGGCCTCTCCAATATTTATATGGAGTTTTTCGAAATTACCTATATTCCGAGAATCCTGGGGGTTGGCATCCCTTGGTTGCGGTACGTCGACGATATTTTGTGTATCTGGCCCATGAATCGTGACCTGGATAGCTTCCTCCTTCAGTTAAATGATCAAGTCCCCTCCATTAAGTTTACTTTAGAAGTTGAGCAAGACAATTCAATCCCATTTTTGGATGTGCGTGTACATAGGGAAAGCCCAGGTTTTAAGTTTAGTATCTATCGGAAAACGACAAACAATTGGTCCTACGTACACTTTTACTCGGGACATGATACCCCCACTAAGAAGGCCATATTTTCATCAATGTTTCTCCGCGCCCTTAGGATCGCCAGTCCGGAATACATCGATGCCGAATTGGAAAAAAATCAACGGTATTGGAAGTGATTTGTGTTATCCATCTGCGTTTATGGAATCTTGTCTCAACAAGGCAAAACGAACTTTCTATCGTGTCAATATTAACACTCGTACTTTGTCAAAAAATATTTTAGTACTTCCATTTTTCCCGGGCTTTTTAGGCATTGCTAATGTACTTAAACTTTTGGATATTAATGTAGTATTTTCATATAACAATATTGTGAAAAATATCATAGTAAAAAATAGCCCTACCAATAATTCAGGCATTATCTATAAAATTGGCTGTAAACAATGTGATTCCTTTTACATAGGTCAGACGGGAAAGGATTTGCACACACGTATAAAACAGCATCAATATTCCGTTAGAACAGGACAGTTGTCCAGTGCCCTTTCTGTCCATTTGTCAGAGTTAGCCCACTGTATTGATTGGAATAATGCTTCAGTTTTATTCCATTCAAGCAACATTGTTAATAGAAATATTCTTGAGTCTGCCATTATCCAACTTTCAAATAACTTCAACATAAGCAAAGGTCTTTTTCAACTCGATCCTGTTATTTTGAATTCCTTTAAAACAGATTTAGATAAGAAGGGTAAAACATTAAATCTTTGGTAAACTTGTCTTCTACTTTATTAACTTTTAATTTGCATTTTATTTTTTTTATATATATCGAAACCTGACCATAGGCAGCAGTGTGTTAAAACCGGGCAGAGTTCCAGTATAAATTTGTATTTTTATAATCCATTTGATCTTGTGCTAAAAATCGATATTTTTCCTTACAAATCTGTACGCCTCACTGGTAATCCTTTAAGGTTTTAATTTTTAATTTTTTAATTTTTTATTTTTACTTCTCTGTTTATTGTATATGTATGTATGTATGTATGTATGTATGTATGTATTTGTATATATAGATATGTATGTATATATATGTATATATATACGTGTGTGTGTATGTATGTTATTTATTTTTTCTTTTTTCTTTCTGTAACCTATATATAGGCTTAACCTTTTTATGTACTTCAGTGTTCCTGAGGATGTCATTAGACGAAAGCGCTTGAGCACCATTTTGTGTTTCCTTTCCTTCGTGGTTTTATTCATCATATATATATATATGGTTATATATATATATGTATATCAAATGAGTTTAATAAAGAATATTTAGGAGACAGCAATAAGACTAAAGTTATATTATTGAATATTTCACTTAATCAAATAAAAAAAAATAATATTCTATTAAAATGAGTCATTCACAAATACTAAAGGAAGGAATATATTTCTCATTTCATCAAAACAGAAAGCTGTCAAGTTGTTTGTCTTACATTTTTGAGTTTCTTGAAATGCTAAAAATACGTACTGAGATTAGCACAAATGAGGATCTTAATTTGATTTGGTAGACCGATGGACTTTTTATATCATATAAAATTAATATAAAATATATAAAAAATCATATAAAATTCAATATAGGATTATATAAAAATATACGACACAAAAGAGCAAAGGAAAATTTAGTTTGAAATGTGAAGCTAAATGCTGATGGCCAAATTCCTTGTTATTTTTTATGTTATCTTGAAATTAATTTGTTTTGTGTTGACGAAATGGATTTATTTCTTTGTTTTAACCTATGGTCAGGATATATATATATATATATATATTGGCCCTTATTTTTCGAAATTGCAAATTTCACCGTCTCACCCCCTCAATATATTCCATTTGACAAAAACACAAAATGTGAAAAATCTCAAGTAATTATAAATATTCTTATTGGTGCCACACAAGGACTCAAATTTAGTTAATTATTGAAACATAAATACACGAATTTTTTACTAGCGTTCCATTATAAGGGAAAATAACAGCAGTTAAAGAACGACATAAACTAAAATAGATATTGACTACTGATTAAGTAGAAACTGAATTAAACTAAACATTTTAGGACTGAAAGCATAGTAAATTTGGCCTAGTAGGGATGGTTGCTTATGAGGCCCCCCTAAATAGTAATTGATTTTAATAAAACTTCTTTGGTACACGTTTTATATTAATAGGAAAAAAATGCGGGGGTGAGACCCCCAAATTTTGGTTGATTGGGTGGTTCTTATACATATAAGTTTATGCTGTTCTTTAACTGCTGTTATTTGCCCTTATAATGGAACGCTAATAAAAAATTCGTGTATTTATGTTTTAATAATTAACTAAATTTGAGTCCTTGTGCTGGACCAATAAGAATATTTATAATTACTTGAGATTTTGCACATTTTGTTTTTTGTCAAATGGAATATATTAAAGGGGTGAGACGGTGAAATTTGCAATTTCGAAAAATAAGGGCCACCCTAATATATATATATATATATACATTTAACTGCAATGACCGCGCAGTATATTAACGTATAGAAACGACGTAACTATAGAGGAGTGTTCTGCACACGAGGAAGAGAAATAACAAACAAATGAAAAATAAGGCACCCGCCCGGGAATCGAACCCGGGATCTTCCGATTGCCGGTCAGACGTGCTAACCACTACACTACGGAGCCACGATAGTCAGAAGTTGTAATTCTCCTACATAGGGCAGAAACCAATGCCTTGAGAGGGCCTTATTTTTCATTTGTTTGTTATTTCTCTTCCTCGTGTGCAGAACACTCCTCTATACTTACGTCGTTTCTATACATATATATATATATATATATATATATACAGGGTGTCCCGTAAGTCTGGACCCATAGGGAAAATAATAAAATTACAAAATAGTCCAAAAATGTATTACATAATCTGTTCAAAGTGTCCGCCGTTGTGTCGCACACATAGTTGAAGACGCAATCTCCACTGCGACAGCACTTTCTGAATCACAGTCGCAGAAATTTCTTGACACGCCTCCACAATGCGTGCTTTAAGGTGGAAAATGTTCTGAAGTTTGACCTCGTACACTTTGGCTTTCAAGTGGCCCCACAAATAAAAATCATAATAAAAAATAATTAAAAATAATAATAATAAAATAATAATAATAACAATAAAAAAATATATTATAAATCCCTATGGGTCCAGACTTACGGGACACCCTGTATATATATATATATATATATATATATATATATATATATATATATATATATATATATATTTGTGGGTGTGTGTGTGTGTGTGTATACCATGAACACCGAGAAGACCAGCTGGAATCTTTTCACTTGTTCTCTTTTTAATTTTGTTTGTTTTCTTTTTGTTTGTAAAACCTTTTCAAACTTTTATAAATGACTTTTGACCTTTGTCACTTTACGCGACGTGTCCCGTAAAGAAGAAGCGAATTTCCCTGACAGAATCCTGTTTCCAGCTGAAAAATTTCCCATTTTTCTTTTGTGTTTACCAAAAATAAATAAATTTTTTAATTTTATATTAATTGAGTTTATATTTGTTTTTTTATGGCAAATATTTTTGGAACAAATAAATTACACTCATTAAATGAACTTCCAAAAATGAGTTTATTTTCCTTTGTTAATAAAGGATGTTCCCGCTGTGAGAAAAGTGATTTTGTCTCAGATGAAATTACTGTGAACGATTCTTCCACACACAACAGAAACCTGTCGTCTGACTAGATAATGGCAAAGTTATGTAGCTGTTGCAGTATGGTTTAAAAAATCAGACCAGGTTCTAATGATTTTTACCAACTCTGTTATGTTCCAGAATTCTAAAAATTTCCTTTCAGTTGTATCCTTATTTTTTAATAGAATTTTAGAACCTTCCAATTAATACTTGGTTATATAATTCTTTTATCCAGGAAGGAGAAGCCAAGCGCGAGCTCCAGTAAAAATGCCCTCCTTCCCCTCCAATACAAGGACAAGAAAAGAGCCAAATTCTTAAAAGATGCCTTTTTTTAAATTTTGAAAAGATTGTGTGCTGTATAAAATGTATGTATGTGTAGTAGGGTTTCTCCTTTATGCAGATTTCTTCATCCCGGGAAATCCCAGGAATTCCCGGAAAAATGAAGCCAATTCCCGGGATCCCGGGAAATCTAGGAAATGGTTGTATATTTAAGAGAACGGTAATTTTCTTTATTGTTCAGTGATAAAATACCCTTTTAGAATTGGGATAACCAATTAATGCCTAGATGACCACTTTTGCATTGTAATACTTGAATTGACTTTACCAATCAGTGGTAGCTATTTATTATTTATTAAACAATATTTATCATGCGTACTCAGGAAATAAGAATGGTTTCATGTATTATGATGATTTAGTGAGTGACATTAGTATGCCTTTTTAGTTTTGATGTGAAAAGAATACTGAAAATTATATCTTTCTCCACAATTTTTTAAACCCATTTTTTCTTCGTTTTTGATTCAGAGTTTATTATAAAAGTAGCTAAACTGACTAAGATGAAGAAAATGAGCATTTTTATGTATTTTCTTCCCTAAAAGTAGCCCATAAAATGAAGATAATTATTTAGCATAAAATGGAAACAGGTTTAGCATAATTTTAGTCGATTTAGCATAATTTAGCAGCAGGTTTAACATAATTTCGCTAAAAATTTCTGGAAACACTGCAACAAAGTTGCCAGAACTATTTGACAAAAAGTAGCCAAGCTTTGTAAAAAAAAAAGTAGTAAAATTGGAATTCAATATCACAATTCAAAACAAATAATATTCAATTCAAAACATCGTACGAAAGTCAAAATTATCTTATTTATGCGATAATTATCGTACGTCTGGCAACGCTGTCTGTCAGTAAGAAGTTGAGTTGCATGCAAGATGAGTTGCCTGCGATCGCTAGATAATATATTAAGACTCGGTTCCTTGTATTATACGCAGCGCTAGAGACTTTCCCTCGGCCAGTTTTTGGCATACGGGCCCACTTGTAGATTGCTCTAAGTTGCTGATGCTAGTAGGTGTTCATTTAAGAAAGCAGAAAAGTAGAATAAAATGTGGTAAATATTATGCATTTTTCTTTAATTCTACCCAAGAGCCTTCTAATAACAAAAGAAAAAACAAATAAATCAATAAAAAATAAATTAAGTCATTTTAAAATCCCGGGATTTCCCGGGATATTTGTCCAATTCCCAGGATTTTCAAATCCAATAAAAACAGGCGGGATCCCGGGATCCCTGGAAAGAAACCCTAGTGTAGTGAGGAAGAGAGGGAGAAGCGTATGTTTGAGAGCATGTCGGACTGTTCACAGGGTAGATGAGAGACGGAAAAAGATCAGCTAAGGAGGACAGTGACAGGAGAAACGGGAGTTCAAGCACTCCCAGTTTTCTGCCTAACGTGCTCCATACCCCCCGGAGTATTTCCCTGGTCGATTGGTATCTACAGTCTCCTCCATTAACGTATGATTAAACAGTGCAATATAATTATGTGTAGTCTACACCCATATATATATGATGAATAAAACCACGAAGGAAAGGAAACACAAAATGGTGCTCAAGCGCTTTCGTCTAATGACATCCTCAGGAACACTGAGGATGTCATTAGACGAAAGCGCTTGAGCACCATTTTGTGTTTCCTTTCCTTCGTGGTTTTATTCATCATAAATATTTTCACGTGTTACTTTCGTGAAATAATTTTCATATATATATATATATATATATATACATATACAGAAAGTGGGAGAAAAGCCTTTAAGGATTTTATACATACAACTACAGAGTGAGCGAAAAGTCCCTGTGCACCTGTCCACTTCCAACACAGTGCAGGTACAGGTTCACTACATTTCTTGCGGTGCACAGGGACTTTTCGCTCACCCTCTATTTAGTTAACATTATACAGATAAGTGTTCAAATGATGAAACAAATCAAACAAGAAGTCTATAAGAATTTTATTCATACAAATATTTTCTTGAATTGTAATTTAATCTTCAAAAAGTTCTCCATCCGCTATGATTGTGGATTCTCTCTGTGAAACGCTTCATTGTTCTTCTCAAAATATCGAGTGCGATCCTTTTCAGTTTTCAGTTGTTCATCTCTTCTGCGGCCAAGGGCATTCACATTTGGATAGATGAAACCAGGAGTGTAGAGTTTGTGACGCAAATAAACCGAAAGCCAAAAATCACATGGGGTTAAATCAGGTGATCTGACTGGCCACTCGATGGAATATCACCACCCAACCCGTCTTCCTTCAACGTTCCTTTCCAGAACCTCACAGGCAGCTGCAGAGTAACGTGGCGGCGCTTCATCACGTTCATAAAGCCAATTCCTGCCAACGCTTGTATCTCAAAAACTATACATTTGCACAGAAAACAGAAGTCAAATTCGTACATAACACATCAAAATTACTTTAAAAAGTACTTTCCTCTCCTAAAATCTAGAGTCGTGTTAAAACGAATATTCACTTTATTATCATTATTATGGGGACTTTCATCCAGAGAACTGGGCTGGGATCAGTAAGATCTGACAGCGTCATTGCGATGCCATTGTCGTTGGGGTGCGAGCGTTTGCAGTCGCGGTTTGGCCCAGGACTTATCCCCCTTTTTTGCTGATGGCTAGAGACAAATCCTTGCCCGTCTTCAAATATGCCATGCCGCCTAACTCACAGGTATCTGATGGAGAGGAGCACTCAGCCCTACTGCAATGACTGTCTTGTTCACTTGTCCACATGACTGCGTCAGTTGTTGGTCGAATGTCCCATGCAATCTTCGGGACCTAAGTCGAATTCATATTGCCAAGCATCGTGCGGAGAGTGATACTTACCTCCTCTTTTCGGTACTAGGTGGTTGTGTTGGAAGTGATATTATGGTAGAACGTTGTTGACGTCATTAAATTAGGGAGTTGTAAGTCATCGGCAAGGTTGGTAAAACTGTCAATTCAAGCGCGGACGTTTTGTATTTTAAAATTTAGATTATTATTTGTGCGGAATTCAAGGAAGCAGTTGTTCTTTGATTGGAAAATTATACATTATTAATTCAATTGTTGTCAGTGTATTAAGGATAAGAATTTTGTCCTTTATAGTGTTCCTTTCAATGAAAGTGATTATAATTTTATATAATATTAAAGATTCATTTTTGAAAAATGAACATTTAACTTTCATGGTGCTTTAGTTTCACGTGTAAGAGGTTGAAGTGATTCGCCAATTACTAAAGGTAGAATTTAAGTATTGTTTATTTGTGAATGGAAATTGTAGTTTCTACGTGTCCTTTGTAATACTTAAATCATAAAATTTGTGAACGAAATGTAAAATTGTAATTATATCATAGATTAATTGGGATTAGTGAATCGAGATAACTGGCTGAGAAGCAAAAGTCACTTGTTGCCTGGCATAGGCGGATCCGGAGGGGGGGGAGTCAGGGGGCTTAATTGAAGCAACGGGGATTAATTTTGAGGCCCCATACAGCCTGGTTAAACGAAATTAGGTTAAAGGTTTGAATGCTTATGTCCACGTTGCTTTAATTAAGCTCCGTTGCTTCAATTAAACTCCCTGGCCCCACCCTCTGGATCCGCCTATGTTACCTGGAAAGGTATTTAATGAGTATAAGTCTTTATAAATTTCTCTTGTTATTGCATATATTGTCTACTAATATAATGAAACGTAATGGAAAGGTAGTTAATAATTGTTAAGAATTGTTAACTATAAGAGTAAATTGTAATTTATAAGTACTCGAGTTGGGAGCTACGGACTTGAGGCTCAGTTCCAAGAAGAAGGATCGGACTACTTCAGTAACCATATTCAGGCTTCTTACGTTCAGCTTGCCATGTATCCTGTCGTGAATCTGTTTGTCCAAGCTAAATCTGTTCCCGGTTCTTCCCCAGTGCTTTACTTAGTGTACGTTTACTTAGTGGTGCCATTAGTGTGAACAGTGGCGGATTATCACTGAGGCTATTGAGGCTGAAGCCTAAGGCTCCCATGCTTGAGAGGCCCCCCCAATCAACTGAGTTTCGATGATATAATTCGAGATTTCGCAAACTTCTTTGATTAAATATGACAGAGTACACAAACTGACAAATTCCCTGTTTTATTTTGTTTTAATGGCCCTAAAGTAAAGTTTGTTTAATAGTGTTTGGTTTTGGCAAACGGAAAAATACACTTTGTTAAGGTTCTTTTAAGTTTGTTTCTCAATTAGCCTGAGCACCGTACATATAATTCGTGTAAATGTACTATGTACTGTACATTAGGCCGGGTCGAAAATGGGAAATTTTTTTATTTCTTAAAAAGTACACTATGTGAGAAGTTTCATTTTATCATCTTAACAAAATATTAAAATATCAAATATGTGCTACCCATGCTACCCCTAGCACATACCCCTCCCCCCCACACGTTTTTACCCTCATATTTGCATATATTTAAATGGGAAAAATTTTATTTCTTAAAAAGTACACTATGTGAGAAGGTTTTTTTTTATCACTTTAACAAAATATTAAATTACATATAATTTGATTTTACTTCTGAATATAAACTATGACTACTAGAAGCAATTCCTCAAATGCAGCCTTTGGATATCCTATGGAATTCCCAACAGCCATGACTCCTTCAAAAGCAGATGTTGTGAGACACTACCTTTTTGTGCGCCGTCGTGAAGGAGCTAAATCAAAAGGATCAGCAACTGCTAATGATTGTTGCAGCGTTGTTGTAAAAGATATTGAAGACATTTGGATTAAATTTTCTTTTCCTACGATTAACACCAAAGGTATCTATCTTAAAAAATCAGTCGACTAATAGAAGAAGTCTCAAAATTGAACAAGGTGCCGTTACATCGAAGAAATGAAAGTTTTGCCTTAAAAGTAGCTCAGTATGAAGAAATGTTTGATATATCTTCTTGTGAATGCTATGATAAAGGAATTGATAGGAAACTTGCAGGTGTAAGGATAAAATACCAATGGCAGAATGGGAGTCTTTTGTGGGTCAAGAACAAAGAAAAAATCAGTTAGGACCAATTGATCGCATAGCTAGTTCAACAAAGAAGAGATCTTTAGCAAGAGTCCAAGAAGCACAAAACCGTCAACTAAAAGCACAAGAAGAAATGACTGTGAAGCCACCAACGTTTTACCATCGGAATTTATAGAAAATACTGAAGAAGACATGGATGTAGATTCAGAGAGTCAGGATGTAGATTATGAGGCCGATTTAGAATTGACTGAGAATATTCAGAACAGGCACTCCTATAAAAACCAGCATTAACAGCAGACAGATCGTTATCGTGTAAGTTGTAGAGCTGCAGCTACAGTAGTCAATACAGCTTTAAAGATATGGGGGTCCTTAACCACACCAACATGCTTGACAGAAAGAAATTAGAAAGAGAAAGAAATTGCATGGGTGAAACAAATACTTTTAGGTCTAAATCCGAAAATCTGAAGATGGAGTGCCTTGGATTTGATGGAAGAAAAGATAACACATTAACTAAAAGTGGAAAGATAAAAAAAGAAAACTATGTTATTGTGAAAGGACCTGGAAGCATCTATGTAGACCATGTCATACCAGATAATGGAACTGCTCGCTACATAGCAGAAGAGTTGATAACTATTATTACAGACTCGAACAGCACAGATACTTTCAAAGCTTTATTGTGTGATGGTACTCCTGTAAATACAGGAAAAATTGGTGGAGCCATAAAACTGGTTGAAATTCATCTTAACAGACCAGTGCAGTGGTTGGTGTGCCTCTTGCATTTGAATGAGCTGCCTTTTATGCACGTCTACAAAGCCATTGATGGTAAAACAACAGGTCCAAATACTTTTGTGGGTTCAATTGGGAATAAACTGAAAACAGATTTAACAAAATTGGAGGTAGTCAAATATTCTCGCGCAAAGGGAAACATTAAAGAAATTCCAGCAAATGTTGTGAAGGAGCTAAGAAGTGATTAAAGATATCTCTATGATATGCGTCTGGCAGTGCAAACTGGAGACACTTCTCGAGATCTGTCCACTCGATCCAGAGGTACCCTTCACTATGCTCGCTGGCTAACTCTAGCCAACAGGTTCCTTCGATTATATATCTCAACGCCAAATTCCTATAAAAACCTTCGAGATATAGTCAAGATTATTATGCAATTCTATGCTCCAGGGTGGTTTTGGATAAAATCTCATCCTAATGCAACTGATGGTGCATATAACTTTTGGCATTTAATGTGCTTGCTCCGAAATTTAGATGAACAACATAGATCAAGCATAGAACCAGTATTAAAGAATAACGCCTATTTTGCCCACCCAGAAAATATACTCATATCAATGGTAACTGACAAGAGACTAGAAATTAGGGAGCAAGCTATTCAGAAAATCATCCTTTCAAGAACAGGATTTTCAGGTACCAGAAACTTTGAGTTGCCTCGAACCCTCAATTTCCAATCTACTGACTACACCGAGATGATCGACTGGCAAAAAGAGATCATTACTCCTCCACCGCTGGTAAACAACTTTAGCGACGATGAGCTACTACAGGCTCGATGTAAACCATCGGAGATAGCTTCTTTTCCATGCCACAATCAAAGTGTGGAAAGGGCAGTGAACCTAGTAACAAAGGCATGTCAGGAAAGAATAGGATATGACAACCAGTGGTGTAGTGCTGTGGGAACGCGTGGGAACGACGTTCCCTTACTTTTTTTGGTAGGCGGAACGGCGTTCCCTCACTATTTCAAATAAATCTGAACTTACAAATCTTTAACGTCATGAAACTTTAATTCCCACCCCTAGAAGAAATATGAGAAAGAATCATTAGCTGTTTGATTTCTTTTAGCTTCGACTGAGGCAATGCTAGCCTATAAACTTTAATTATAAAAAAATTCTCAAAAAAAATAGCCGCTCCCAGCCTCCCTCCCATTTCTTACTGGCCGCTCCCCTCACTTGGAATCATGATAAGCTACACATCACCATTACTTATATTATTATGGTCTATGGGTACAATTAGGCACGTATACGATTTGTTGTCCACAAAAATGTCAGTTGGTAAACAAGTTGAAAAGGGCTGGGAACAAACCTCTGGTGTAAACATTCACCATCCAAATTACGATACAAACCTACTATTGTGTTGCCTACTCCATCAATGTGCTGATGTGTGTGGTGTAAGTGGTGTTAGCCTATTGAATAGCCTACATCTGGTGAAACAGTCACCATGGCGTACCAGTTGTTAATTTTTTTTTTTAGTTAATCATTCCAGTTGTTAGCTATTTTTATTGATCGTATTGGATGTTAATATATCTAATGACACTGGAAATATTGCATCTTCAACCTTGGAATATATCCTAATATCCACTGCATATGGCCTCAAAATACCCATGAAATTGGTCAGATTTCAAAAAATTTTCCGGGGTGCTTACAGCGCCCCCAGACCCCCAGCTCTATAGGCTCGCTGCGTTCGCCATTGTCCCCACCCCCGCATTTGAGTAACACTTTCAAAATGCGTTCCCTCACTTCTTTATTTAGCACTACACTACTGATGACAACTGTCAAAAGTTTATCTTAAACTCGTTAGAATCAAGGCGAAAACTGCCCAAGTTTGAATGGAAGGCCCAATGGAATGAGTAAGAAACATACGAAATAAAATTTCCTAATGATATTGAAAATTTCTTCCCTTTTGTTGTGATAAGGAACAATGAAATAGTGAATTGAATTTTAGCACATTTATTGTCTCTAATTTTTTCTTCTGAATATATTGTTGTACTTAATTAATTTTCCTAATACTGTACATTATTAAATAAAATATTATACATTAATAAAGATTTAGGTCATCAAAAAACGTAGTATATTGGCTATTGGGTGGTTTGGAAACGGAAGTGCTGAGGCTAGAATTTGGGTACACTCTCAGCTTAGGAAGATTCTAGCACAGAACCCGCGAGTTTTTGTGAATTAACTGTAGTAACGTTACTGTCAACCCGATAAAAATATTTTTAAATTTCTTGTAGTCAAACCTCCTCCTGTTGTAATTCATTTAATCTTCAGTTATTTATTTTATTATATTTACATTTCAATCATTCATTCGTTACATTCACTTTCATTTTCTTCATTTACATTTTCACTACACCATTTTTTTTACTTAATTTTATCTTTAATTCATTTCCATATACTCGGTGGCGTCAATGAACCCAATGTTTGTGACGCCAAAGATCTTAGCCCAATAAATTACTCTCTCTCTTCATACTGCATTATCTTAATTAAAGGTTAGTGAACCTTCGGCTCGTTTTTGTGTCTTTAGGTCATAATAAATAGTAATTGTAAAATCCAATTAACGAATTTTAATTAAAATATTACTGTGATAAAGCGTTTACTTACCTAAAAATGGTACTTATTCAAATATCAGTGATCAATTTAATACTATAGCTATAAACATACATATATTTAAATATTAGTAACCCTCAGTTTTATGAATAAAATTTTAAAATTTCAGTATGAACTGACGTTCACCTATATTAGTTCATTTTAAGAAATTTTAATTAAAAATATTTCGGTAATATATTGACCACTAAATATTTTAATTAAAATTCTGAATTTCTATGTTGTGTCATATGAAATTTTGGCACGCACAAATCTCTTATAAACCATTGTGGAAATAAATTAATTAAAAGTTTTACGTTTTCACAAAAACCCTCAAAAAGTACCAATTAGTTTTTGTTTTGTTTTCGTAATTTTATTCTTTTTTTGGCAAAAAATGATAAAACTTCAAAACCAAACCCCAAAAATAATCTTTAGTGACGTTGGGGTTTCTTTGAAATTTCAATTTTTGTGGCGATTTTTTTTTCGCAAGTAGGGGAATATTGGATAAAACGGGATACGTAAGGTTTGGGCATTTCTGTAAGTCAGGCTAGAACATCATAAAACTCACAAAGGTATTGTATTTGTAGTTATATCTACGGGAATAAAAGTGACAAAAACTTAAAACAATATAATGCTTAAGTCTTAAGGCCAATTCTAGACTTACTCTACAAAGCACAGTTCACATGTGAACTGGTCGTCGTCATTGTCCACACCAGCACACACATCGTGAGACCACCTGTGACATGATAAAAACTGAATCCACCCTTGCCTAATATAAAATAGTCCCTTCGGGATACCTACAGTATATTCCCATGCCACCGTATTCTAACAGACACTACTACACAACTGTGTAAGCCTAAGTTCAAGCACCACTCTAGCGCTATTCAGTAACTTGTTTGTAATCCCTTAAAAGGAAGTCTCATCATATTCCTTCACTATTTATAGACAAAGACACTACGTTTGCAGATTCATTTTTCTGTAGCGAACTCTGCAAAACTCCAACAAACTCGCTTCATTTGCGTACACATTGTTTCACAAGCAGGCCGCCATGATGGAATGGCGACGAGGGTTAGCCATAGCATTCATTTACTCTCACTGGGAGCAGATGGCAGCAGTTCACAAGTGACAAAACGTTGGTGTCCCGTTTTACCCGAATACCCGTTTTATGCAGCCTTCCCGTGTAAATCAATACATTCTATACAGAGCTGCGGAAATAAATTCGCATAAAAACTGAACTTCCAAAAGGCCCCCCCCCCCAACGATACTGATTATTAATTTATGTGAAATGTAGTTTCCATTTACAGGTGAAACGATACAGAAGCATTAATCCTCCACATTAACTTTCCTGTTTATTATTTGCTTGCGTCCGAACGTATTGCTTTAAGTATTTGTTCATTATTCAGGTGCAATTAGCTCCGTGCTGAGCCTCAATAAAGGCTTTCATGGTGTAAAATGCTAATCTAATATTATTTCATAATGTCTGTAAAGGTCAATAATTTCTTGGAAATTATTAAAGGTCAGTGTTAAATCCACATAACTGTTTCTGATATGAGGAAGGAAGCGAAAGCGATAGAGAAGAGGAAGGAAGCGAAAGCGATAGAGAAGAGGAAGGAAGAAATGAGAGAGTTGAGAATGAGGAAAAACAGCAAAAGAGATGAAGTGGTGAAGCGTGGAGAAAGAATGAGAAAATGGAGGAGAGAGAATGACTGGAGAACAGAGAAGGGAGAAACCTTAGGCTATTTTTGCCAAAGGCTAACGACCTCGCACGTAACTCATTCATGAACTCCTAAAGAGAGAATAGGCTGAGATCGACCTCCGATAACGTAGAGAATTCGAGTCAGTACTGGCAGTGTATTTATTCTATTAGAAATACGCTTATATTCTATTTGTTCATTTATATCTAATTAATTACTGTAAAATTAATGTGAAATACACTTCATATAATATAGTACAACTATATAATAATGATAAATAATCAGAACGATAAAATAGTCTCCTTCCAGGATAAATATCAAATAACATCATCAATTAGTTATTAATTTCTAAAATTAATTTAGTATAGTAATATGAAAACCTATCTAATTCTAATTATTCTGACTCTTTCTGATACCTACCCAAGAATCTCTCCAACAACTTTACTTCTTCTTTCCCTCCTCTTTTCAATTCCGACGGTCTCTTCTTCTGTTAAAAATGAACTCTTCGCTCAAACTTTCGCCTCGAACTCAACCCTGGGCGATTCCGGTGCTGTTCCTCCACTTCCACTTCCCTCTGATTTAATTATGTCTGAAATTAGACTCTCCCAATTGTTTTTTCTGCCCTATCTGGGCTCAACGGCCCTGATGGTGTTTCTCTGTTGTTCTCAAGAACTGTGCTTCTGTGCTGACACCCTGCCTAGGCAAACTCTTTCGTCTTTGTCTTTCATCTGGTACTTTTTTTCCTGTTGGAAGTTCGCTTTTATTCAGCCTGTCCCAAGAAGGGTAACCGCTCTTAACCCTCCAACTATCACCCAACTACTTTGATTTCTTGCCTTTCTAAAGTCTTTGAATCTATCCTTAACAGGAAGATTCTTAAACACCTCTCTACTCACAATCTTCTTTCAGATTGTTAGTATGGCGAACTTTTACTGGCGATCTTCTAGCATCTCTTTCTGACTCTTGGTCACTCTCCCTTCAGAGTTTCGATGAAACCTTTGAAAGGCTAGTGATGCTATTGGCTAGACATATCAAAAGCTTTTGATAGCCTGGCACAAATCTTTAATTTCCAAACTGTCCTCTTCGGTTTTTATCCTTCTATCTGTTTCTTTATCTCTAATTTCCTTTCTGGCCGATCTATAGCTGCGGTTGTAGATGGCCACTGTTCTTCTCCTAAAGCTGTTAAGAGTGGTGTTCCTCAGGGTTCTGTCCTGTCACCCACTCTTTCCCTTTTACAGTATTTATTAATGAACTTTTAATTCGCATTTCCTGTCCTATTTACTTCTATGCCGATGATTCCACTCTTCACTTCTCCACCCGCTTCACAAAGCGTCCTTCTCAATAGTCAATAGAGGTGGAAAGAGTACATCAATACTCGAGTATTCTTGTACTCGAGTACGTGTATTTGTTGTACTCTTATTTGTACTCGTACTTGAGAGAATCCTAAATCGCTGTAATCGTACTCGACCAATCAACCTCTAATTTGTCTATGCTGTTCGGTAACTATAGCAACCTATAGCTTCCAGAATGTTCTGGAAAGCCTTCAGCAGACTATAAATGCTTGCGCAGGGCATCGCGGAGGCTAGTATTAGTTAGAGATCTGTAACCTTGTGGAAGGTTGCACATATAATATATATACACATCTGAGTTTTACAAGGTATGCATTTATATTTTTAGTTTTTATTTAGTTTTATAAGAAAACTGAGTTATGTTGATGGAATATAAAACATCTTACAAAAGATGTTGAATAAAGCATTATGTAAATGACATTACCCATTTTTCATTTTCCATTGTAATGTGTACATATGGTCTCATAACAAATAAGCTTTGCTCATGCAAGCACCAGGTAAAGCACTGAAAAACGTTGTACTCGTACTCAAGGTAATCTGAAATCGCTGTAATCGTACTCGTATTCGCTTACTCCAAAAAGTTTGTATTCGTACTCGTACTCCTCCAGTTACAAAATTTTGGTATTTTTTCCACCTTTGAATTAGTCACTCCATGGTTCGCGCGAGACGGCTCTGGTGCACCTGACCTCTGATCTTTTTACTATCTCTAAGAAGACAGAGAACCTTGTGGCTTTCAGTACCTTAAAAACTCAGTTTCTTCATCTCTCAACTCATCATAATTTTTCACACGACTATCCCTTTATCTTCAACAATACACAACTCAATTCTCCCTCTTCTTTTAACATTCTTGGTGTTTCCTTTTCTCGTGATCTTTCTTGGAAAGATCACATATACTCTCTCTCTCTCTCTCTCTCTCTCTCTCTCTCTCTATCTCTCTCTCTCCTCTCTCTCTCTCTCTCGAAAACATCTTCTAAGAAGTTAGGTGTGTTGTACCGCCTCCACAGTTTCTTTACCCTTCCCCGCTTCAGTTGTTATCTCTTGTACAGGGGTCTTGTCCGCCCCTGTATGGAGTACGCTTCTCATCTGCAGGGTGGCTCAACTCTCACAGATCTACTTGATCGAGTGGAATCAAGGGCTTTCTCCTCTCTGTTACTAACTGACTTCAGTCCCTCCCTCTTCGCCGCAATGTTGCCTCACTCTCTTTACTATCGCTATTATAACGGACATTGCTCTTCTGAACTCTCTAACTGCATGTCTCCTCCTTCAAGGAGAGCACATAGTACCAGACTTTAGACACTCATTCCCTTTTTGTCCAACTCTCTAATACAAGGGTTAATCAGTATTCTCAATCTTTCATCTACTCAACTGGTCAACTCTGGAACAACCTTCCTCAATCCATCTTTCCCCCTGTGTATGACCTCCAAGCTTTTGGCTCTCCCCTTTTATGTGATGGTTGGGGGGGGGGCATTCGCCGTTGTCCCCAACTTCCTGCATAAAAAAAAAAATTACATTTTTTGAGTTTTGTAACTTTCTTAATCCTGACAAGTTTTCATTTATCAATTTTTGAAATCTGACTCACTTCCTCTGAAAAAAACTTGTATTAATTGTAAATTTATTTATCAATAATGCTAAAGAGATTAAGACATTGAAAAGGTATA